>JAOXJJ010000998.1:182490-207908 GCA_025769935.1 Phoenix roebelenii
ATAGACATCCAAGTGACTTTTTATCTTGGTCACGCTCAGTACCCTTGTTCTCTAACAAGCACCTGCACTATCACTTCGATGTCTCTACACTATGGACTCGAGTCTCATCCATCCATAAGGAAAGTGATATGTGCACTGATCGGATTGATCACCATCCTCGTGATGATCCAATGATCAGGAGCATTTAGAAATTCATCACCAATGATACATGGCTCAAATTCTCAACTCTTGAGGATATGTATCATCATCTTATTAATTTCTTGGACGATTCATAGACACATAAACAATATGAATGAAAAGATGCTCATTTATTATTCAATAATAATAAAGTCAAGTACAAATTTATGTTCCAGAATTAATAATGTGTCCGCCAGATTGGCTTCTAGGACATACATCTAACACTTTTAACACCTTTTAGTGCAGAAATCAACAATCATACTTTAGTTTTTTCAACAAATTGTCTTCAAAATAATTACCAAGTAGTATAGTAGCATTTTATTCAAACTATAGCCATTTCCTATGAATAGCTAAGATGCATAGGGCTGCAAGTCAAGTTGGATCAAGCTTTGGCGAAATTAAAAACCCAGTCCATATTTCAATTTTTCAATTAGTTCAAAACTTTGAATCTAAAATAGTCCACTTCTAGTCAGGTAGGTTTGAACGGGTTTAAAGTTCATTTTATCAATCCATTAAGCTTTTTAGCTTGAGTCAAGTCACGAATAATCCAAATACAAAACATAATAAACATATATAAATTGGTTAATAATATCCTAAACATTACTGGCAAGAAAGAAACAATTAAACAACAATATAGACACTATTAACAAACTATTTCGCATAAAAATGGCAAACAACCAAATATAAATATAATGAACAACAAATTGATGATTAACTACATAAAAGTTATGACCAAAGTAGCTTAGTTTATTAAAATGATGGTGGTGAAAAATAAAGTGTATTAGTGTAACAATCCAGGACTTCACCTAAAAAGGTTAGCTAGAAGGTACATTCTGGGCTCCTAGACCCTATATAAGAATGCACGATCTCCTAGGTGCACAACCAATTTGGCACTAAGCACATGCCTACACAGGTCCTCCCAACTAGTTTGGGTTCCGCTATGATTCGAATTAGTTCACTTAATGATCTCTATCCAGTCGTGTTGGAATAGGTCATATTTTCCAATCCAAGATTAACTCAAATAATTGGCTCAGATCAGACTAAATTAATTTTCACTTTTCAGGTTAGCTCCAAATAAAAAGCATGAAAATCCAATCCATTTGCAACCCTAAAGATAGCATTTCACCCACTTAACCTCGAAGATAACCAACAAGCTTAAGCCAAACTACATGAGAAGCATTATGGGTCAAGATATGATCTATCACAACCTAAAACCTAATCACGACTAAGTTCTGAATTTTTGTTGAGTTACCAGTAGCTACTTTTTCGGCACAAAATTCCTTCCTATTCCGACTCCCACTTCAGGACAATTACATTGCTAAAACATGAAATAGCACAACTTATATCAACATTATAAGATCGATACTTGTAGGGATTTAAAATGCCAAGTAACTCTGTCAACACAAGATCTAGAGAAAAGAGGTACAAAAATGACTCCATACTGCTCGAAATTGCATTATAAGCTTTGCACCAAGTGCACTATATAACTAACTTTTCCCTAACCCCTTTTGGTTGACTATATGGTACTTGTCTCCATGATAGTGTTTTAAAAAACGGTTGTGGTATGCAAGTAGTCAAGGGACCGCATGGTTCACACACGGTATGCAAGTCGCATATGCAAGTGAATATGGATGCATGTGGTCAAGGGACCGCAAAGTGCATATGCGATATGTAGGTGCATATATGATTACCATTCTATAGCTATTAAAAATATATATAATATAATAACAACAAGAGTAATTATAATAATTTTTTTAAACAAGACTAATTATAATAATTTTTTTAACAAGAGTAATTATAATATTTTTTTAAACAAGAGTAATTATAATATTTTTTTAATGGATGAGTAATAGCAATAACAACTAATCTAAAGCAATAGTTATAACATAATCAACATTTTATCACTATTAATACATGTATCAGGCTCACCTGAAACTATATCAAACCTAACCATCAAATTGAACCTGTTTCACCTACATAGAAACACATAAATGTAGGTTGCAACTCCAAAGTGCTAAGTAGGGATACATATGCAGCCATATAATACTAAGAGGACAACTTACACGGTTGCACAATCCTAAATGGACAACTTTTTCATCCACGTGCAGTATGACTGCATATAATACTATACATAGGTAATATGGTGTGGTTAAGAGACTACAAATGCATATGCAGCTGCATATCCGATAGTATGCACCACATTTTGAAACATTGCTATGTATAACCCATATGGCCATGTTTGCAAGTTGAAATCCATTAAAAATTAATACAGAGTATTAATAACTTGCAGACTCGGTTGGGAGACATGGATATACACAAAGCAAAAAAAAAATGGCTAGAATTTTTAAATCTCATTGTTTCATGGATTTAACATTATGAATACTTTAGACATCACTACCCATAAAGTACTTAAACACTCACACCCAGAACAAAGTAACCACACATTTCAGCTAAGCTTTATTAGTGCAATTACCCCATGAATCAAATAAAAAGACTGTCCCTTGATCTCAACAAGATATCCAACTTCAATGTGATAGCATGACTTAACAACTATGAGAGAGAGAGAAAGAGATTAAAAGGAAAAGACACAGCATAGAAAATTACTCTATTTTCAGAAAAATGTTTCTAAGAACAAAAAGAACACATTAGAATAAGAAAATAAAGACCAGCAAATTTACTGTCTATCATACCCTTCTACTGCCACAAGGCATCGATTGGTAGGAATAAGTCGACGAAAGGAAGCCTTCTCCTTTATTGACTCTGATCTAGCATTGAACTGCATATAACAGAATAAAACTAACATTTCTCCCCCAGAACAGACATTTTATGATCAGTAGTAGAGTGTTACAGCTTGCAAAAAAATTGTCCAATCCAAGTAATTTAACTTTCATTGAACAACATATTTGTGAAGCATAAATAACAATGTCATACAACTAATGCAGCTGTTATTCAGCTATTGTCCTATTACAGAAGGCTGTTATTCAGCTATTGTCCTATCACAGAAGGCATTATACATGGGGATAATGGACATTATTTTCAACTTTTCACTATTCATCTGAAAAAATACTATTTAAATTCAAATTTGTGTGCCAGTTATAAAGATATCTTTTTACAAACAGTGATTTGCGAAAACAATCAACTTCACATTACTGTTCACTATTTCACTGCTGTTATTATGACCACTATTTTTTTTTTGTTTCACAAATAAACCCAATCAAAGCTATATTAGACAAATAGCACGTCGTATTTTTGTTTATAAAAAGGCATAACGGTGTTTCAAAGGAGGCCTTTATTTTTGCTATAATTGGGGTAATTGGAACCATGATATTCATCCAAATCTTAAGCAAATATTTGACACTCTCAAGTCCCAACTTCAGAAAATACGGCAATTTCTTGGTGCGAGGGTAAAGACTTGGGCTTGTAACTCTAAATGCCACTTTATCTTTATGTTAAAAACATACTTAAGCTTAGGTCTATCCCCAGTTCTCCCTCCCAGAACCCCATGGTATTGATCTTATTTAAGTCCCAACTTCAAGAAAATACACCACTTTCAGCCTTCCCCGGCCAAGTTCACAAAAAGAGGAAAAAAACATAAGGAGAGGGTTAAACAATCGGATACCATTTTAAAGTGGTCGGGCTTCTCGGTCTTCTTAGTAAAGCTAGGAACCAGGCCCCACTTCATGCAGTGGATGACCGGGGCCTCTCGACCTTCACCCGAACCCTTCGCCTCCTTCCGCGCCGCCACCACAGGCAGGTACGCCCCCGGCGAGACATTATACGACGGGCGGTAACTGCACAGCGAAAAAAAATCAAAAACATAAATCGCCATCATGGCTCGCTCAAAAGAAAATTAATCAAGAAAAAAGAAGAACACTCCCACGTTAATTCCTCGAAATTAATGGGAATATAGGAAGAACATTCAAGATTGACTCGAGAGTACCGATCCATTTGGAGGGTGGGGATGGAGGAGGCGTCGCCGCCGCCGTCGGCGAGGCGGCAGGCCTTGGCGACCTGGCCAGGATTGAGAGTGCAACGAGCCCTTCCGCACATCCTCTTCTTTCTCTCTCCCTCCGTCCGCCGACGACCCTTGGGGACTTGTTCTTCTAATCGAGGGTGGGGCGGGAAAAAATATATTATATAACGAGGAGGAACAACAAGGTGTCGAGTTGGGGAAATACCAACGGCCTTTTCTTTTCTATTTTCTAATTATTTTATTTTTAATGCATTAAGCAACTGAGAAAAATTAAATTATTTTCGGTCTTTCTCTTGGACCAACAATTCTCTCGTTTTTCATGTGTCTACCAACAACTCAGTTAAGGAAACCTAAATTTGCAGGGAATCTAAATTTGAGGGAAACCCAAATTATAGGGCAAGATTAGCAGGGATTTGTGTAAAGAAATCTTTGGTGCCTAGCTATGCAATCCAAGAAGAGAGTTAATTGAATTTTTGAAAACTTTTACTAAGTGAATCGGAATTCATACTAGATAGAAGAAAATAATCTTTAGCAGGAAATTGATAAGTAAATATGCTGAAGATAAGAGCAAACACGTCAAGTAATATAAATACAAAAGATTTATAGTAGTTCGGTGCCAACTCTACACCTACGTTCTCTCTCCAAGACTCTTTTTTTGTAAATTTTACTATAATTTATAACCCAGATTATAGCCCAAATATTTTCTGGGCTCACAACACAACCCAGTTGATTTTCTCAGATCAAACAACCAAAACCTACAATCGATTATTTTTCGGGATCACAAACAACCTAGTTGATTTTTCAGAAAATTAACCAAAATCTATACTAATTATTTTTTGGGAACACAAACAATCCAGATTTAGATGGACCTTTCACCCAACTTTCAATCCCTAAAACTTGTTACAACAAAGAATAAAAACAATTTAAATACAATAAAGTACAGCTTCTAAACAATAAAAGCAAACTCAAGAAATGGAGCTTGACTATGTTGGTTGACTTGGTTACTCTTGAAGGCATGTCACCAACTCTCTGATATTGAATATGTGATCTTTCAGCTTACAATGAAAACTCTTAAAAGATTTTTTCTTTGAAGCTCTTTCTTTTTGCTTTCTTTTTTTGGCTCTAGTGGATTTATCTTTATAATGCTTGAGCTCGCATTTTTCTTTGGTGTTCCCAAACATTTATACTCTTTAGAGAAGGTTTGAACACTTTTTCTAATCGATAGATAGTAAATAGAGCTATTGTGAGATAAAAATAGTTGTTCTGATTCACAAAAAAAAACTAGTTATTTCTGTTTTCGGGTGCAAAGGGATCAACTCATTATTTTCTAAGGTCGACTCGAGATATTCAGGAGTCAACTCACGATCTTCAAAAGTCAACTCGAACTTGTTGCTATTTTTGTTGCGCTCTGTCTTTCTTCTATGGCACTTGTGAAGTCAGCTCTCTCAGTTTAGGGATCGACTTGTTGCTTTCAGGAGTTAATTCTTTAACAGACTAAGTTTCATTGCTTTCTATTTGTTGTTCTAGGTTCGACTCGACTATTTCTGGGGTCGATTCTAGTTTGACTAGGGTCGACTTGTGAATTTTGTGGTTGACTCGCCAATACGATAATTTTTTCAGCTCTCTGCCTTTTCTCTATTGCCATTCTAGGGTCAACTTGCCTTTGTCTAGGGTTGACTCTTATTAAGCTAGAGTCAGTTTGAATACTTCATGGGTCGACTTGTCAATGTGATGAATTTTTTGGCTTTCTGTCTATCCTCTCAGACTGTTCTAATGTTGACTTGCGATTTGTTGGAGTCGAATTGTGAAGGCATATCAATCAGCGACAGTATGCCAGAGTCATCTCGTTGAAAGCTTGGGGTTAACTCCTGAGGTAGCTCAAGATGAAATTTTTTATGCTTGTTTGTGAGCTTCCAATGAATATTTTTATGGCCTTTTAAAGTTTAGCTTCTTAATTAGAGCTTCAGATAGGTGATCTCCACTTGAGAGTAGCTGAGGGCTTTCTTCTTGCTTTCTCTGTGTGTGTGCACGCGCCCAAAATTCAAATAGAAAGAATAAGAATGAATAACATCTGAATTTAAGTTTACAAAATTCATAGAGTGAAAATTGATTTTATATTATTTGATACCATTCACTCTTTATGTTTGATTGAAATTGCTTTCAACACCAAATTATCTATAAGAGCGATTCTCCCCTATTTTGATGTAATAATAGGACTATTTAAAGAAGAATTTTAGATCACTATTTGCAAAAAAATAAAATTAATAATTCTCTTTATACTTTGCCTTTTGCATTCCTTTAGAATTTTTCTGTAGTTTCTTTCTTTCTTTTATATTTCTCAAACTTTTCTTTGGAACTTTTATCTGATAACATTGAACTTTTATCATTGATCATTTTTCTTCCTCCCTTTTTTTTCTCCTTCTTTTTTCTTCCCCCCCCCCCCCCCCCTCCTTTTTGTCATTATCAATAAGGAGGGCACAAAAGAGAGGAACCATTTCACAAGATAAGTATGATAGGCATTGAGAACCACTTAAGCATTCATAGTGAAATAAAACATTCATTAAGCTATCTAAAACATCACCATGTCCCAAGCATATGTTTCATAAACAAATAAACATATGTCACTTGAACTAAAATTAATAAATTTCATTAAGATAAAGAGTTCAAGTACAAGATGAGATAGAGACAAGTTGCAAACAATTGGAAGGCTTAAACATTGATCATGAAAGGATGTCTAGCCTTTATCAGAAGAAGATGATACATCAAGATGAGCGGGCATGCTAAAAGATGCATCAGCTCAACGACTCCTAGTTCTACTAGAAGATCCAACACTAGTGAAGAATTGAAAAAGTCTAGATGAAGAAGGTTGACTGGGTTGTGTAGAGGGTTTGGTAGAGTTAGAGGCTCCGGGGATAGAAGATGCATTCTCAAGTTGTCCAATCAATCTTCCTACGGCCTGAAGAAGAGACATCACCCTTGAGAAAATAGTATTAGAGGTGCCTTGAATCTCTTCTCCCAATTGTTGGATTTTAGACTCAATTCTTCCTTGGAGTCTTCCAAGTTCCAAAGCAAGTTCAAAAATTTGCATAGTGTCTTCACTTGAGCTTTGACCTGTTCTATCATGATTAATCTTTTTCTCCAATGAAGCCACCCTTTTACTTAGAAAGAGAATGGAACGTCACACTCCAAGAAAAAAGAGAATCACTCTCAACATTTTTTTTCTAAAAATCTATCTCTCAATTTTATTCTTCAACCTCCTTTTTATATAGAGTAAGAGATTGGAAAAATAAGAACACAAACAACCAAAATTTTAGGACTCTAACTAAATATGGACTCTTTTAAATCAAATCAATCATTTGATGAAATCAATTGACAAAATCAACTAATCCAGCTAAGACTTTCAAATAACTAGAACTCTTTAAAGACACATGGACTAAGAGTCCAAACCAGTTAGGACTCTTTCAAACAACACATGGACTCAATAAACAAGACTCCAAACAAACTACAACTTCTTCAACACCTAAAGACTCAATTGAATTAGGCATTGGAATACTAAAACTCAATGCAATTAGGTGTTAGAACTTTGTGGACCTAATGTAATTTGGTGCTCACCCAAAGAAGGGACTCAATTTCTATGCACGCTCCAGGCTTGAGCTTATGTTCCTACATCATATGTTCTTATAATGGCCGAAGTAGCTATTTCTTCGAAAAGTAAAAAATAGACTTTTGTGGCCTCTTCTATTATGCAAGTAGAGTTTGTGGCAATATTACAAAGCTACAAACCATGTTGATTAATTGAAAAACTTTATCTTAGGGCTTAAGATTGTATATATCATCTCAAAACTACTTAAAATTTATTGTGACAAGAATGTGGTTGTGCTCTTTTTAAAAAACGATGAGAGTTTCAATGATAAAATATCTGGCACTTAGAGATTTGGTTAAGAAGGAAGATATTATAATAAGCACGAAAAGACTGATGCAATATTGATAGATCCATTGATCAAAGGACTTGGATCCAATATATTTGTTAAGCATGTGAAAACAAGGGTCTATTAGTGTCTTTTGATGTGCTTGGTCCGTGGGAGTATTGTTTTATAAAACACTATTTGGATGCAATAAAGTATCATTTTATTTTTATATTAAAATATTATATTTATATTTGTGCACATATGGTTGTTTATAAATGTTGTTTGAATGGAAGCAATAAGCAGAAAGGTGTTGCTTAAGGATAATAGTTCTTATGTTTTAATTGATATCATAGTTAGTTTTGAGGTATAAAGGTGAAATTGTGACATAAGTTTAAAACTATTGTAAGTGTAGCAGCTTTCATTTGAAAGCATAAGGAAGTTTTATTTAAAATTATAAAGTGGAGTGATGATGAACTTTATATTTTTTTTTAATCATATAAGAGCACAAAGTTCACTCTATATGCACTACACTATTTAGATCCCTTTTGACGAGATTACTAACATTTATAACCATAGAATGGTCTTATGTCAATAGATGATGTAAAGACTGCTATGATTCGATGTTAGTGATTATGTTTGTCTGTATTTAAACTTATGATGTTATTCATTCAGAATATATACAAATGTGGCTACATGAGGTGAACTTACCCTGAGAGTCCTTTTCAAACTATATACATGTATATAATAAATATATTTTCTTTAAGATTGAAGTCTTAATTAATATCATCCAAATGGGAGAATGTTGGAATTTCTCATAAGGTAGGATTTCATTGATTAAAGATTGGTCTTATTATTTTATTATATTATACGGGCTAAGTTATTATCTGAATGAATATTTAAGGGGGCCAAAATTAATTTGCATTTATATCATTAATTTGGATCTTGTTATCTTAGTTATATAGTATTGTGAGTATCAGTATTGGCCTCCATTGGTTGATGGGGTCTATAATGGGTGGATTCATTGGTAATATATTATTTGGGCTAGGTCCCTACTCCACTCGCATATATAGTTGTTTGATATGAAACCTTATGATATTCTGAATCTTGTGTATTTTGGGGGCACCTATCCCATTGAGGAGACAAATATTAAGAAGGAGAAGAAGAGGAAGATCTACCTATCCTTACATCTTCTTCTTCCCAACGGATCCCACAATAGCAATCAACAATGGCCTTTCAGGGATCTCAAGGTATACTTCAATCTGTTTCTGATTATTTTTATATATTTTTTGTGTTCTAATCTCCTGCATGGTGTTCATAAAAAAATCCCATAGATAAAATGATTCATTTGTGCAGTGTAATTTTTAAAATTTAAATTCAATACTATGTATAGAAGTCTTTGATTTGATGATTTAGCTTGCATAGTTACTTGTAACGATAGCTTATCATAATTCGTAAGCTTACAAAGAATTGTTCTCACATTTCTATAATCTTTTTTCGATCCTTTTATCTACAAAGAAGGTAATGCAATTTGAAGCAGTAGATGAAGCTTAAAAGGAAAAGTTATTGATATACTATCCATATAGTTGGAGTGTACTGACCAAGATTATAGCTTTCTATGAAGAACAATTAGGAAAATGATTTAGCTTGGTTGATAGGAAAAGGAACTTCCAATCCGACCAAGCATGATCAGAATCAGAGAGATGTTAGACTTTTATATGCAAATTACCCAACCCGATCCCATCTTCTCATTATATGAAAATATGCACATGCATATACAAGATAGCATCGCAATAATGACTATAAGGATGTCAAGGATGATAAAGCAAAACCAAACTTATTTTTATTCATCTTCAGTCTTTTACATGAACAACCATGACAATTTCTCAGGGATCCAAATTACAACACTTGGCCATTATTTTGTTAAATTGATGACTAGGCCTATTCTATGTCGTTATTATAGAAAAGCCTGCTCATTATCAAGCTATGGATATTCCAAATTTAACTTGGTTGGGTTGCCTGTTCTACCCATTCCTTGCTTAAGGGATTCTTGAAACCATCTAGCAAGCTCAATTTTGCAATACATAAAGGTTGGAGTTGATACTAGCGCTTCAACAAGTTGCTTGAACTACTAATTTCTTTGAGGTGAGGCTATTGGACTTGCATCCACCAAGCAAATTCTCGCTATTTTGGATCGAGCACGACTCCTTTCCAACACAAGCCTGTAAGAGGTTAACCAAGTCAGAAACTAAAAGAAGAAGAAAAAAAAATAACAGTTAGTAAAGTGCCAACAAGATGGGTGAACATGCTTTCGGACATTACGTTTGAAATTGCAAAGTAAGCTTCATTGGAGTCGCAACCACTTTTCTCAAAACGTCCACAAGACCCTTCAGGTTCTCCGAATCTAGTAATATCGATCTTTGAGATTGATTGGCCATTTTGGCATGACAAACTCACAGTCTTTCCCTGGTCAATAGTTGCACAAATGGTACCAACACTAACAGTTTGGAAGTTTATTTTGGATGGATCACCACCAGCTTCCTCGAATAAGATCAATGTGTTTGGCTCACCAGCCTTCAGGAATGATCTTGGAACATGGTACCTAGAAGATTTAGGAAGAAAATTGTCTAATCTGATGATCTTGTTGTCAATGAAATATTTCATGGACATGATACAAGCAACATGAGAAATTAGTACCATCGTTGAGAAGGTTCACCGCAACCGGTTTGGCATTTTTGTGATTGGAAATTTCCTCTATACTCGCAGTTGTCACGGCAGCCGCCATTAGTTGATGAAAGATAGCTTGTCCAATAACGTCCGAGACTGTTGCCATTCACCCAAGCAGCACCTTTCCCCATGCCGAGCAAGTCAATGACCACAGGATCCAAGCCAAGAGGAGCTTGGAATTTCGTCTTGATAAACAAATATCGAATAAGTTTATCTCATATTAAAGTGTTAGTTTAATGTAAGAAACCATTATTCAAGTATTGTTTGTTCAAATTCCATCATAAGTTGGTATAAGAAAACCATCACCACCAAGCTTTTATCCAAGAATACTACCTGATGGTAAGCTATTAATTTCTCAACTTAGTTTTTGAAATGGTACTGATAGAACAATAACCTTTGCAGAGGACTTTCTTTTGAAACTAATCTCACAAGATGACAGAGATTACCTTGTACCACGTAAAGGGTCTCTTGGTAGGAAGTTTTTCGTCATACCATTTATCTTCAGGATTATCAAGGTAGAGTTTTTTCTTCTCACCATCAAGGCCAATCTAAAAACATCATTGATGGTTATATAATATTGGAAATAAGATAAGTACTTAAACAGAAAAATTATATAGTGTATAGTATTTACTTTGTAAGACCATTCATTCTTTGATAGATCTATTGTGAAATCATCTCCAATCAATTGAACCGGTCCACCAACAATTCCAGCTGGCATTTGCTCAAAAAATGATCCATAAGTCTGTTTGACATTTCAAGTATGTAGTAGTATTAGTGACTAAAAAGAACAAAGTAAACATTAGTTCCAAATGACAAGATGAAGGGTTTATTGTGGATATTCCAACCTTTAGTCCAACAGTTGCACTAAGTAAAGATATTTTGTTTTCTCCAGGTTCAATCATGACTTTGCGCTCAAACATAAAGGTAAAATTTCCATTTGGAGCATATTCGGATCCTAATAACCACAAAATTTGAAATTCATAAAAACAAGGTTCTCTAAAATAACTGCAGGCCATTCTGAACAAATATTCCATAGTTTCTTATCTTTTCAAAGCATAGTCTAGATTATAAATTTATGATTCTTATGACAATAACAACAAAGTGAATTCAGTTTACCTATGAGATGCCCATTCACAAAGGCATAGAGGATGTGGCCTGTCGAGTTAACGCGAAGAGTCACTTCATGCTCTTGAGTAATACCCACATATTGCTTGGTATCCACACTACATCCATGTGATATTTACAAGTTACCTTCATTTTTCCTTAAACAAATTGTGCCCCCTATTAGAAGAATATATACCTTGTCATATACCACAAGTAGTCACTCTCATCCAAAGTGGTGGTGATTTGTTCCAACAGCGTATAATCTGTGAAGCTACCTCCCAAACCTTTGAGAGAATGTCTCAACGTCTCAGGTCTCCATGACCATTTCAAATCGTTAGGCTCATTCTCAGCTGTGTTTGGCTTTTTTACCATGATTGATGTTTGGACATTAACCTATATAGGGCAGGAGAAAAGGAGACATGTCATTAATAAAATGCAGAGCTTATATTACATGGCTACATAGGAAGGTGACACAAAAAAGAACTTTACCTTGGCAGTGTTATGGACTTCATGCTTACAATCAGGAAGAATACTGACAGACCAAGCAGGCACAAAATATTTGGCCCCTTCAAAGTCCACAGTGGCATCAGAATTTTCATTTGTATTACTTATAAAGCAACCAGGGGTGATCCCATTAGCTATGTACTTAGTTGCCTGCAATCATCAATGTTATATATTGTTAAACATACACCACATGAACGTCACATATGCATGTGCTTGCGTACTCGCACATGAGCATGCATATAAATATAAATGTTTATAAATATATGTATGTATGCACGTAAGAAGAAGGATTTTAAGCTGTGATTAACAACACCGTACCCATACTCCCTTGCTGAGTTCCACATCCTTGACATCACCATGGATGAGGGCTTGCTCCATCATATAAATGGCAGCATGAAGCTCCTTCAAGTGACCCCATTTTGGTTGCCTTTTGTTTCCTAAGGTGAAATCATATACAATTCCTTGAGTTTCTTATGTCTAGCAAAGTGACATGGATATAGAGTTTAAATAATGAATGAGATTATCAAAGTTAATGCAAGTCAGATACCATATTCATCAAGAGGAGCATCATAATCATAAGTTGTTGTGATGTATGGACCTCCCGTTGTGCGACCAAAGTTGGTTCCTCCATGGTACTAGTAACATGTAATTACATGTTAAGCTTGCGAAAAAAGAAGACTATACACTAATACTGACCCAAAATCTCATGTTTAAAAATAAACTTACCATGTAGTAGTTCACCAAAGATCCTTTCAACTGGAAGAAACGAGCTACTGAGAAAGCCAAGTCTTCTGCAGCCCTATGTGGGTCTGGCTTGTCCCAAGCTTTGAACCTAAAATAGTTCATTTTGATGAATTGATTTAAAGTAAAAATTAGATAGGTCAAAATAATAGCAAATCAATTTCTGTGGCAGAAGAAGGAAAACTCACCAGCCAGACCAATTTTCTGTCCACATCTTTGGACTGTTTGGATTGTTGGGCTTAAATTGGTCGCAATAGTAACCATTGCAAGTGTTAATCTAGTTGAACACAACAAAGACAAATTATCTTTATTAGAATATAATTTAATTTGGTTAATAGTATCATGTTAAAAAGAAGAGTTTGTTATGGTGCACCATTGGTTGAGGTGCATTGTCTTGCTGACACATGATCCATGGTACACCAACTTCGAGAGATTGTGCAAAACTTGCGCACCACTTAACATACTGATTTCCCTCTTCACCATAAGGGCCCATAATATTGCCATACTCATTCTCAATCTAGTACAATCATAATATCATATATTAGCTTTTAATGTCAAAATATGATTGAATATAAAAAATCTTTTGATTTAGGGGGAAAAAACTTTCAAAGAAAAAAAAAAGATTATATACCTGAGTTAATATGATGGGTCCTCCTTGTGGTGCTAGGAGCTTTTCTCTCCTAACCATATCTACTATCAACGTAGTAAAATTTTGCATCTCATCCTTTAAAATATTAGACAAGTACTATCAGTATAGAGAAAGGTATAAGCAAAGATATCGAAATAGAAAATAACATTTTTAAACTATATGTAGAGTAAATCAATATTTTGTATTATATATTTGAAGTTGAATTTTTACTTTCCATTGCTGGTTGTTGGTCCTAAATTGCATCCCCGGAATTTTTCGCAACCAAGCCGGAATTCCTCTGAAATCATTTTGGCATGGTTCAATAAAGAGATAAAAGTGTATACGTAAATTTATAAACTACTTTTTCTGTCTATATATAAAGCAAACTAGTAATTACCCGTAGTTCCATTCAGCACAAGCATAAGGTCCAATGCGAAGAATGGCATATAATCCAGCATTTTGGATTTCCTTAATGAACCGAATGAGATCATAGTTTCCTTCAAAGTTATACTGAAAACAATGGAGCACAAGACTAATGTTAGGATTTATAGTTATATATTTCATATCAACAAGCGTCATCATCTGAAATAAAATTACAACCTCACGTTGTCGAGGCTCGTGTCCATTCCAAAAAACATAAGTCTCGATTGCATTAATCCCTCCTGCTTTTGATTTTTGGATCAAATCTGGCCACATCTACACCATGGAAGAACTACTTGAATAAGAATTTGTCACCTATATAATGTAAATAGATGCACATAAAATGTAAACAACCTTCAATATTCTCAAAAAATGGTTTAAATTCATTAAGAGTATGGGTAATAGATTTAAAGGTGGAGACCAATACATCAAACACCCCTTAACCATATTCCCAAAAAAAATCATAAAACACATTATTTCACCATATGTTAGCAAAACACGTGACCATGCTACTTCTTCTATGGCCTTGTGTATTATTATACCATCATTTTACCTTCTATTTCATAAGATTTATATCGTCCGATATGAAAAAAAATATATATATAACTTTAGAACATTCTTTTTAACAAGATATTACATTTCATCCTAGTGAAAAACAATTCAACAAACAAAAATAGGAACAAACCTGAGGAGTGCTGCGTGGGTAGTGAATAGAACCTGAGATAATAACACGGTGCTGGCCATCAATTTTTAAAGCACGCCCATCATAAGAAACTTCAATGGATTGCACAACATAGCAAATAAAAGTTAGAATCAAGACCACCAATGAACTCTTAGATAACTCCATCTCTCCTTTCTCTTCTATTACCTCAAGGGAAAGCACGTCTTGTGATAGGGTGAATGGCCATATTTATAGCTAGAAGGGACAAATGGTCAAGAGAGTTTTAAGGAGTTGTCCTATTCAGATGGGTTTGGTTGCCATATATTGACCGAGTATTTTGTGGCATCACTTTAAAGTACAGTTTAGTTGTTTACCAAGGGAAAAAAATAGAATTTGGTTTCTAATTCAAGTACCGTGTGATGAAACTAACACAATATACTTGGTCTCTATTTAGTTTTTCAATTTTTTTGGGCTAGTGCTGCTATCATGTTTCTCATTTCTTCTTCCCTATGGCTTAGGAATGCCTTGTTGGTTCTCTGTAATCTAGAACCTACAATATAATTTGGGTTACACCATGCCAATATATATATGTATTTCAGTTGTGCTTAAATTAGAGAATGTCACCATGAATATATGAGAGGTCAAGTCTAGGTTGGAGTCTCAAAAAAAATTCTTCTACTTGATGCTATCTAAATCTCATCCATTTTTCTATATTAGAAGCTTCAATCTAAAACTATATAAATCGAGTCTAATTTAAGCCATGGCCTATGATTGAAATTTTGGTAGGTAACCTAAACCACATTGTCATGACTACTTAAACTCAATCAATCCCAAATTGTATTTTGGTTGAAAATTTTGGATTCGGTTTGAGTTAGGATGGCTAAGTTTGAATTATATATTTCATCGACCTCCATATGACTAATGCTATGAGCACCCATCATGTGTACACAAACAATTCTCTTGCGATATGGTAGAAAGAGATTGTTGTAATTTGTGAAATTTGTTATCACATGAAGCAGGCTTGATTAATTATAAAATTACTACGTCAGCATTTATGGGTCCAATATTATTTTTAATATGGATAACAATTTTAACACTACATAAGTGCCTCTATAAAAACTTCCTGTGGTTGTCTTAATATTTTTGTGGCCAATATCACCGATGGTCTCATCTACAACCATGCATTGATTCGTCCATGGAGCAGGGGCCACTTGGTCCATGTATGGTACAAGCCAAGTGGGGTAGGCTGGGATACACATAGGTTGGGTTGATACATATTAGGTGTCAATCTAAATTGGCCATCCCAGTATATATGTTTATTTTTTATGGGCAGAATTGAACCAATTTGATGTTAGAACCAAACAAACCATAACAAACATCTAGCATGAGGTTGGTTTGGATTGGTTCGTGGGATAACATGTTCCAAAAATGAATAAATCAATTTATTTGACAAAATAAAGGTTAACATAAAATATAAGTTTAGGATATAATTATAATTACATGAACTAAAGTGAGCACATATTATAAACTTCATATATTATATTGTAAAGAGGTCAGCTTGGCTACACTAAAGTGGATCTCCACTCAGATTTGGTTAGGTCTAGATTGAAAAATAGAAGTTCCTCATCAATGATTCAAACTGTTAGATATGATCTATGTCCTCTAAGCTACTTACATACCAAAAATTATATAATTTGAAGACTCTTAGCCTATATATCAAGTAGTTACAAAAATAGAAAAAATTACTTAAACAACTCCTTAACTTAAGAACAGTTTTACTAAGTAACTTTTGAATTTAAAAAATTTCAAAATGATCTTTGAAGTTAGTTAAGTGGTTCAATATAGTTTCACCATCTATCTTCGTTTACCTAGTGAGGGCAAAATTATCCTTTATGATGGTATTTTAACGACATTGGATGCCAAATGGGGCTTGAAATCTCATTGAACCATTTAATTAACTTCAGGGACCAATTTGAAACTTTTTAAATTCGAGAGATACTAAGTAAAACTAGTCTTCAATCAAGAGAGTGTCGAAGTAATTTTTTCATAAAAATATATATGTTGTTTCATGCTATTTGAACTGACTAAATTTTTTGATCAAGGCTACAGGTCTCCAAATCACTTTTTTTTTAGTGTATCAGTAGTCTATTTATAGAAGATGATATCCAACAACTTGAATTATTGATATGAGACTTTCATTATCTGATCTAGACCTAATTAGATCTGAGTGAAGATCCATTCGTGTGTAGCCAAGTCTACCTCTTGTAAACTTTGTATGTATAATATTATAATATAAGATCGATTTGGTTTATTGGATTGGGTCATCTAATGTCTTAACCTAAAATTGAACAGATTCAATCAGGTTTTCAAAATGAGAACCAGAACCTAAGTAATATGTCATAAAATCAAAATCAAACTGGCCCAACAAGTGGGTTCAATTCTTATAATGACCAAAGCCATTTACACACCTAGTGTAGGCAAGACATGGATGATTTCAGTGGTGGAGAGCTAGATTGGCCTACCTTGAGTCCTATACTATCTTCTTACACTATGAAAATTCCATAGTTTGATGATTGTCCCGTAGGCCACAATGAAGGCTACACAGGCTTGCTACCTAGACCATTCAAGCTCCCTCATATATGCTCTTTTTCATGAAGAAATTATAACAAACCACTACCAATAAAAACCTTCTAAAGAAGCAATCAACCCAATTTCTTTTCCATTTTATTGTTTCCTTTCTCTAATGGATCTATTGCATGATCCAGGTTATCAGACCATTCGAGTAAATAATTAAGGCATTAGACATGGGTTGCATCAAATATGGGATATATTTGATTATGTCTAATAGCATGAGCAAATATTTGGCAAATACCAAGTTTGGATTTAAAACTAGAAAAGATGAGCTTATTATATAGCCTTTAGACTATCCTGACATTGTAGTTCAAATTGAACTAACTTGAAAGTTTCCTAATTCATTTGTTCACATGGTAGAGTTGGAACATGACAAATATAATAGGACCTGTACATCCGAGAGTTAAGGCATAGACTATAAAGAAGCTGACCATACCTGTCCGAGACCTCAAAACACAAAGGACCATGCTATAGGCCGATTAGAAGGAGACAACCAAAGCAAGCTATTATGTGACAAGTCAAATGGAGGTTAATAGCAAGCTAAGGCTGATTTGATACGATAATCAATCTGATGGGTGGTGTAGGATCTGACCATTCTAATGAATATGAATAGTAGGAGGACAAGCGATATCAACTACCAGAACTATCAAAAGTAGAGGTCAAATATAAATTATCAGCAAAAAAACCTTAAGAGTAGTGGTAATAGTAGATTTCTTCAAATCGTAGCCTTGGCTACATCTTATCCAAATCTATCTTTTTTGACTAGGCAGTGTGATGATAGCGAAAGTTCTTGAAGGTCAATACACCTGAATCCATGCCATCGAACTATCTTCCCTCAGTTATGGCCCATTCCAGCTTATCTGATGTCGGTGGCATGCTCGTGAATCTATCTTGCTTAGTTATGAGATATGTCACCACCCTCTGCTAATGAGTAAGTTTTCTTGGCATACTTTTCTCCCTCCAAATCGTCAAAGTGAGAGTTCGCACCACCAAGTTTTCTGAAATAATTGGTGGGATCAATAGTCGCATAGCTGATGTCATATCACTTTTAATAGGAGATCAATGAAGCAACTACAAGTAAAGTGGTTGTCGTGCTTAGGCCACTAATGGAGAGATATAAGACATCTGCAATTTGGATGCTAGAACAGGTTGAAATACTTATTTTTGTCGTCTAGAGATGATATGTTTAGTCACAATATGTTTTGGTATTACACTATAGCAAAATTAGCCGATCTTGTCTTCATAGCAGACAAATTGGCTTATCAAGCTTCATACAGAAGCACAGGCCATCTGTGTCACAAAAGCTAGGGGTTAACCTAGCCGGTGAATACTTCTAGAGTTTTTCTATATGATGCATATTCTAAGTCTATATATTAGGGGGAGCATAATTATAGAAGGTTTAGTTCGGTCTGGTACCTAATAGTGCGTATCATGGAAGATCTACATATAGATTATGGATCGGATAGTTCTCTCCTGAGTATCCATGGATGGTTCATTTGAACCATAAGCTAAAATTACAAATAAAGTAGGATTACTAGTAATAAATGGATTCCACATCATGATTGACAAAGGTCCATTTATTGCTTTTAAGGCCGAATACACAGTAGTGCTATGAGTTACAATGTAAAAAGGATTTACAAAGTTCTATCTATATCCTTCATATGTTCCATTACTCACATTGCAACTGTTCAACCAATTTGTTCACCTCGGCCATCTTGGCTAGAAGACTAGAAAATCATGACATGCAACCTTTAAGTTGGGCACGTGCTTCGCTAGAGCCTACATCTTCCCTTCATAGTTCTTTCTTCTTCGGCCAAATTTACCTTCAACCCCTTAAGCCTGGCATGAGCCTTTACTAGTTGAACCTCTAGAAATATTATCAACTACTTGGCTGACATGACTTTAGCTCGAAGATTATCACGGGAGCTCTTGCATGGAATCATGTCCTGTAGCGCAACTACATCAAGCTCCACCTCTTCCTTCTGAGATATTTCTTGTCTAACCTCTTTGGTTGTTGATATGATAACTTGGTCTATCTAGGAGAAGTTGGAAAGAAACTCTTCAAATTGGTCAAGTTTGCCTACCTGACAGGCAAGTCAGAGACCTACAACAAAGTATCAATGGCACCTTAAAACTTTGCCATCTTCCAAGGGCTGGCCAAATCATCAAGGTCTAGTCCAATGACATCCCAAATGACCCTCTTTGCCTTCAGGAGTTCAGCTAAGGGACTAATTAGAGTGTAGGTCTAAGGAAGCGTAGTGCCACTAACCTAGTGTTCACCTAGGCTAGTGAATCGAAGATGGAACAACCACAGCTATTTCCAGTCTACAAAAGGAAAAGTGGTTTGTTAGATCGAGACCGAGCAATAGGAGATAGAGGTGATTATTTACTTGGTCTCTTGACTAAGGGTGGAGGAGCCTAGAAAAGATAGCATGGAAGAATATTCTAAGGCTGGTTTGGTTCATAGGACCGACAGTGGGGGTTCCATTGGACTAGCATGATAGCCTTCGGTCACCACCTCTGGCCCAAATTGAGTTGGTTCCATGTCTAATCAAAGTTCATATAGAAATTTGATCCGTGTTGGCTAGCTAGTCAGGCTAGAAAGTTTGAGTAATGCCTGATTGGGCTAACTGGCAGGATTATGTAAAGGCTAGTCAGGAAAAATAGTGGAAGTTTGTGATGGAACATCTTGCAGCTTGGCAAGAACTTCTCCAAGCTTCGCTAATTCTTCCTAAAGTTCATCTCGCGGTGGAGAGTCATCCAGCATGGAAGTGGCCATGTCAATTGGATCATTGGCAATAGGGGCATCGATAGCAGGAGTCGTTCTTGTGCCCTCATCCTCTTGGATCACCAAGAAATCAGAAGGTGTCTTGCCATTGGGGTTGCCAACACGCCTTCTTTTAAAAAGAGCTGATGGACTAGATGACTTTGTTTTTCTTAGAGCGGACGACTTGGGCTACTAGCCATAATTTTTTCATCTTTGGGGCTGATGGATTGGGCTGCGAAGCCAATGGCTTGGCCTCAAATTGTGTAGATTAAATTGGTAGTGTCAGAAGATGAGCTGCAAGATAAAGCAAAAAGGATCAAATTAGTGAGGAGATGAGCTACAGAATTTATTTATGGACTGACCTTTATAATTAAAGGCCATAGGCACTACTCTCAAGGTGATCGAACCATTCATGGTAGAAGCAATGGTAGTTTGCAAATCAACAATCCCAAACTTGGTTGATGGATAATCAAGTTGATGTTTGGCTACCCATGTATAGAATTATCAATTGCAAGTCGAATAATCAAAAGGTCGCCCTGATCATCTTTTCGTAGTCTCATATTTGGTCTTGAGTTTAGTTGATAACTCATGCTCAACCATTCTTCTTTGTTCTTTGTTGAAATAGCCCAAGGACCCAAAAAACTTGATCCTATAAAATTTTTCATGTTTCTTAATTTTATCTATAAGATCTCGAAATATACTTTTGTCCTTGGGAAAGACTAAAGCTGCAGCACCTATTGATTGGGAGATAGTAGAATCATTAGTGGGGTTAGCAATAGAGAAAGATGGTTCACCTTCTGATTTGGATTTATCTATCCGAGAAAGGATAGAAGTCGCCAACTCAAACCAAACTCGTGACATATACTTATCCCACTAATGCACGAAGTCTTTGGCTACAACAGACTTGGGCGTAAAAGGGATGAAGGTGTACTCCGAGCAAGTTGGCAATAGAAGTGATCAGCCATGTCTATCACTTCTAGGCCAGTAATCGAAAGCTGATCATAGTACTACTCATTCAAAATAAATAGGATAGACACAAGATTGCTTGAGCAAGGCCAAATTGGCGGGCAAAAAAGTTTAGATTGTATTATTTGACTCCATATTTGTTATTGCCTAAGCATTCGATGATAGAACAAACACGGCATCCTTAAGGGATGAGAAAGTGTCTCTATTGGTTTTCTACTGCTTCGACCTCTTTTAGATCCATATTTGACCAAGATAAAAGGAGCCAAGAGGGTTTTGAGGCTTGAAAAAAAGGGCAAAGAAGAGAATCAGAACAACGAGCGGAACCTTTATAAAATTTTATAAAGTATTTGGTGAAGAAAAGAGCTGATCTCATCATACGAGCAAAACAAAGATCGAGAAGAGAAGCTTTGGGAATATGTATTGAAGGATGGACTTTTAAAAAATAAGTATAAATCCAAATTTGAAGGATCCATAGAGAACCCCCATTGCTTTAAGTTCCAGAATTGAAGTCCTTCAGGCATTATACCTAAACTATCTAGGGTCCTAAAAATATAGGTTGATCTTCAGTGAGTAGTAGCCAATCAGGGGTGAGCTTTTATGATCTTCACCGACCGAAAGCAGAAAAAAATTGCAAATCTAGATAAGAAAAAAAGGCAATGTATCTTTCCTAGAAAAATGTCCATCTTGATTGCAAAAGGCCATCATATAAGATGTGTAGTTGTCTATTTTGCTGAAGTCGAGATTATAGTCCTCCGAAGGAATATTAACTTGGGTGTTAGCAGTGAATACTTTACCAAAAGGAAGGATAATCAAGAGAAACCCTAAATCTTGAAGGCTAAAGCTGGACATGTCGAAATTGAAGTATAAGGTGTTCAAAGTAGGAGACTAGAAACATGCGACCACCATGACCAGAGGATGATTGGTGATGGGAGGAGACTTTGAAAGAGAAAGAATGCCAAAGAGGCCATTGGCCTCCTAGATGACAGCCTTTTGTTGCAAGATGCAATCAAACCATAAGTCCCAAAGGTGGATTTTGGTCGGTCAAAGATGATGGCAATTCAGGTTGTTTCAAACCAAACTTTTGAAATATGGCTTTCATACCAAAATGACTCCTTCAAAGAATGAGGGGAAAAAGAGGAAAAGGCTCGAGGAACCTTAAAATGAAAAAATGGGGCTAAGAATGAACAAACTTGATTCTACGATAAATATCTGAGTATTTACCTATTGGAGAACTTCAACATGAGTAGGGTCTTTTAAGCGTTGTTCAAAAATGGAGCGAAATTTGGCTGCCTGGTTCATGGCAATCGAGTAGTTTATGGGACAAGTTGCTGAGATAGTGATAGAGAGTCAAGTGGTTGGAGATTATAATAGTGAAGATGAAGATGACACTTGGTTTATAGTTGATAAATGCCCCATACCAATTGAGGCATGATTCAAAGAGATTACATAATGATTACAAGATCTTCAGAAATCTAGTAACAGTGGTTCTTCGAGAAAGGACATGCTTCATTACAAGGGGAGAGGAATCACCGCTACATGATTTTTGTAGCGTGATAAAAAACAAATTTAAGAAGGGAAGAATCCCTACAAGTGCAATTATTTGAATGTGAGACCCATTGTTTACACTACTTTCTTTCTCAAGGAAACACATGAGGAATATGTGTTTGTTCATCCACATGATGGGGCTGGAACATGACAAGTGTAATGCAATTCAAATGAATATTTGAGAAGTTTAAAATCCACATGATCGGGCTGGAACATGACATGTGCTCTCCGCGATCAAGTCGACCATTGGCGATAGGCAATCTATTGATGTGTTGGAGGATGCTTGGCCGTCCAAGCAACCGCTGGGTCGGATGTCGACAATGGTTGATGCGGTGAGACTGGTAGGTTTGCATAGTCAGTGATTTGATCTCTCCGGGGGTAGGTAGATGAAATGAGGCGTTGATCCGAGAGGCATTCGGGGAGTAGCTGGCGGAGAGGGTTCTGGCACTTCCGATTCCAACAAGGGGGACAACGGACAGATTGGTCTAGACCTCAATAGGGAGGAAAAAGGTACGTACCAAGGACTTGCAGGTACTGCTGGAAGGGGGACAACCTGATGAATTGATGGTGGATGAATTTGGAGGATACGTATCCATCCCTATGTGGCTTTATTTATCTGAAAGGTGGCATGCGACTGTCTACCAACCTAGAGTGTGGTGGCCAGGAGGGGCGTGAGAATTACTTCGATGTGTGAGGAGTGCCCCGACATAGAGGAGTCTATTGGCCATATGCTTCTTAGTTGCCCTCGAGCAATGCAGGTTTGGTGGAGGGCCCATTTCCCATACCGCAGTCCGTGGGGTCAGTCGAGGAGCTTCTACGCCACCCGAGGGACTGGGCCTGGCCCACTTGACTGGTCTAGCCCCAGAAAACTCTTACTAGAGTCTTCTTCCTTCCTCCAGATTGCGGTGAGGACTCCTCCCTGATCGTGATGGGATCGAAAGTCTATCGCAATCTGAAGATCATCGGATAAGACTAGAAAAACTCTATTTATAGAGCTCATCCTTCCTCCTTTGAGTTCACCAAGATTGAGCCACTGACTCCAAGCTTCTCCTCCGGCCATCTTCCTCGACTTGTCATTAGAAGGAGCCATCGGACTACCTTGTCGGACCGATGTAAGTCTTCTTCTTCTTCCTCTCTCTCTCTCTCTCACCATGTTTTGACGAGCTTTGGGCCAACAAATCACCGAAAAACTATCCAAAATTGGGGTGCCCAATTTCGGTCCATTCTCCCTTCTCCCTCGTCACCGGATGTCGGCTGCCATCGATCACTGTCCACAATGGTGGCCGTGAGTCCTTTGACCTAAGGCGCCACCATCGACTCCGGCATGGTTGTGTCGTGGTGAGGGGGGTTGGAATTCCCTTGTTTTGCCTAGAAGAAAGAAAGAAAGAAAAATAAAATAAAATAAAAATAATAGAGAGAGAAAGAAAAAGTTTAGCTTTTCTCTCGTCTCGTGCTCTCTTTTCTCTCTATTCCCCATGCTTTCTCTCTCTTATTATGTCTCCTATTTCTGTCTCTACAAAATTTTTCTCTTTTGATTCATGGCCATACATGTTGATTGATCAAGATTGACTTGTGACCCCTGATTGAACTCGGACTGAAATTTTCTTTCTTCTCTATCCTTTTTCTTATTGTAAAGTTTCTCTCCGTATTGAATTTTCTCTCTACTGGACTTTCTCTTTCTACTCTCTCTAGGGTAGTTGGATTCAGTAGGAACTCTTCATAGTGATTTCGGATTGATCCTGGTGAACAGCTCTGATCCATAGTCGTCGGGCGACGTGTCAGCCCCCACCCTGGTCCTTACCAATACTATTTGATTTGATCACCCTCGATCTCTGTTGAACCATTTGTGCTCTATTCCGAGCACGATTCGATGAAATAACCTTGATCGGACCGACCCAAATATTAGGCACTCCTGTTTAGTCATCCTTGTGAGGGTGTTGGAATTTAGAATTTTTATTTTAAAATAATTATGATGAAATTTTGATGAAAAGTAAAATTTTGGAATATTAGGCTCTAAGAAGAATTTTCGAGATTAATTGGATCTATTAGTCAGGTCACATTTGCTAGGTAAGTAATAATTAGCCTTTTCTAGATTTTTCATTTATATAATATTATTTTGTATCAAATAAATTGTTAATACATTTATATGTGATCTATGAATTCTACGGATGGTAATTTAAGTAAAAAATAGATATATAAATTAGAATAATATTTTTTGGACTATTGTTAAATTATTTACTATTCTTGGATTATATATGCATATTTTGATTGAATGATGACATATCTATATTTTATAAAAAAAACTTTGATATGTATCAGATTTAGAACTTTCAACCTGACTATGTTATGAATCCTACTAATTGGGGTTATGCATTAGCAATTTTGGCCCCATCACAGGGTATAAATATGGTATTCTAGCCTACTTCACAGAATATAAGTGCGGTATTCTGGCCCACTTTGTGGGTATAAGTTTAGTTCTATTTATGGCCTAACCATAGAGATAAATATGGCCATAGTTAAAGGCTGTTGAGTTGAATGTGATTTATTTCAAATCAGATTTATGATTATGTATACAGATATTTAAAAGATATGATGTGGAGTGATTGATAATATCCCAATTGGATTTTGATGAGACCAAAGCATTTGAATATATTTTATGTCATACTAAT
>JAOXJJ010000998.1:226471-248897 GCA_025769935.1 Phoenix roebelenii
CCCTATTTGTTATGCAGTACAACAAATAATTTACCAATACAGATCGTTCAACTATAAACTTCTGCATCATATAGCCTTAGACACAAATTACTTTACTACATCTGAAAGTTATTGTGCTTCTGGAAGTTAGTTGATATTATTCTTTTTCATTAATGTATATTAAGATGAGCAAGTAGGCATAAGGAAATGAATATGCTGAAGGAAATTTGTTGCATTAGTAGTTTGTATTATTTTGAATCATTATCTGTTTATATGATAATCTAGTTTACTTACTATCTGTTCCTCAGCTTCTACACTTGGCTTGTCATATCCGTTGTTTCACCTATCCTACTTTTATTAAAATAATAGCTTTAGATTGCTTTCAGTTTTCCTGATACACCATTACAAAAATCCTATTTATCCATTTGTTCTTTTGCTATTGGTTGTTGCCTATGTTTGTTGGAAGTTGTAAAACTTAATGTTGATTTTCCGGTGAAACTCTCAAGATCATTTGTTGTTATTGTCACGTCCCCGGCCCGAGATCGCAAGCCGGGGGTCCGTGCCAACCGCCGCGCACCCGTAGGAAACTCTTCCCACGAGCATGCAAGGCATCTTAACCTAATATCTCAAATATGTAACTAAAATAATTTAGCTAAAATAAATGCAATTTTATTCCATTGACTGACACAAATTATAAAGTCTCACAGTTCTAAATACACAGCGGAATAATAAACTACTAGCATGTAAAACTTGGTTCTTTAAATAACAAAACCTTACAATGTCTAACAATAGTTTAAGATAAAACATCAATTTAAATAAATCCTAATCTAAGATAACTTGTACCTCAGTTCTTCTAGTCGCTCTCCCATTATGTAAAACCCGAATCGAGCTAATTCTTTGGATCTGTAAAAACAGTAAGAAATCGTATAATGAGCTAGACAACCCAGTAAGCAATAAATAACTTAACTAGACAATTCATATAATAACATAAAATATAAATACAAATTACGACGAATCAGCATAATGATATAATCAATTTCTTTTCAAACACAAATCCATTGAAATCCGTATCTTTCAAATATCCATATACATAATCATAAATTAAATTCGAAATAAATCACATTCAACTCAACAGCCTTTAACTACGACCATACTTATACTCTGTGGCTAGGCCAGAAACAGAACCGCACTTATACCATACGGAGTGGGCCAGAATACCGCATTTATACCTTACAGAGTGGGCCAGAATACCACACTTATACCTCGTGGTGGAGCCAGAATTGCCAATGTATAACCCTCAATTGGCAAGGTCTAGAACATAGTCAGGTTGAGAGTTCCAAATCTGATGCACATCAAAATTCTTTTGTAACATAATAGATATATCATAATCCGATCTAAATATGCATATATGATGTAAGAATAGTAAATATAACAATAATCCGAAAAATACTCTTCCAATTCACATATTTATTTTTCATTCAAATCATCATCCCGTAAAATTCATAAATCACATATAAATTCATTAACAATTTATTCGATGCAAAATAATATCATATAAATGAAGAATCTAGAAAAGACAATTCATTACTTACATTGAATGCGATCCACAACAAGTCTAATTAATCTTACAAATTTCTCGCAGAACTTAATATCCAAAAATTATATTTTTCTTGTAAAATTCATCATAATATATATATAAAACTTAAATCTTAATATCCTTCCAGGGCCGATCCTGCAGAAGTGTCTAGCACCCCGGGTTGGGCTTCGGATTCGGGTTCATACCCGTAAACCACCCTCCTCCCTTTATTTTATTATAATTATTATTTTTTTCTTTCTTTTTTTTTCTTTCTTTTCTTTTCTTTGCCTTTTTTTTTCTTTTCTTTCATTCTCTTTTCTTTTTCTTTTCTTTTCTTCTTTTCTTCTCTAGAAGCTTCTCCCGACTTCTTTCTTCCTTCCCCCCTTTCCTTCTTTCTTTTTCTTTCTCCTACGAATGGAGGTCGGCGAGCTCGGAAGAGGCCAAGTCTAGAATACTTCTTCCAAATCAAGTCATAACACTCTTCAAATCAAAGTCACCTTGTCTGACCAATGTTAAATAATTCCATTCACCACACTTCCTTTGCACACTCTGGTTTAAACCTCAACATACCCATGTCAAGTCTAGATTTTTTTTCTAGAATTACTTGCTTATTGGTACATTCATTATTATATCTTAATCTGTGTGAACACTTTCGAAATTTAAAAGTTCATATTCTTCTTTTGATAATTAATCAAAAAAATGTTAGATAACTATTTAATCTTTTCTAGCAACATAATAAGTTGTCTAACAAAGAGCAGTGGGCATGGCTAAACAATAAATAGAAATAAATGTTGGGACTAGATTAATACCTGTCGTCAACACATCAGAAGTCCGTGCATCTTGCTGTGTAAGTGCAAATACTCTTCCTTGAGTTTTTGGCCCCTGGCTTCCTTCTATTGTCTGAGTAGATCTATTCTCGTTTCTTTGTGGGCAGTCTGCAATTTTATGACCTATCTTACCGCATCTAAAGCAGGCATCGATGTTCCAATAGCAATCCTTGTCAGCATGAGCCTTACCACATCTGGAACATTTATTATTATTCATCTTCTTAGGGTTGTCACTCGTTGATTTCTTGTTTGAACTCTCGGTTTTTTCATTGCTTTGCCCTTGAAATTCATTTGACCTATTCCTCTTCTTTTGATATCTTTCCCTTTCCAACCGTTCATCATTAACTTTTCTCAATTATTAAAGCATTATTTACCATAGCTGCATAGGTAGTCAATTTATAAGGTACGACTTGTCTTCTAATTTCAGTCTTTAGTCCCATCTCAAATTTTTGCGCTCGATCTAGGTCATCCTCGACTAACTTTGGAACAAATTTGGCTAGTTCGGTAAATTTAGCTTCATATTCTGCAACAGTCATATTCCTTTGCTTTAGATGAATAAACTCTTGCTCTTTTTGCGCCCTTACACTCCGAGGAAAATACTTATCATAAAATATTCCTTGAAATCTTTTCCAAGTGAGTGGCTCCCTATCTTGCTCATATTTATGTTCCAACATCCGCCACCAGTTGAATGCCTCACCTTGCATCATGTATGATGCATAAAGAATCTTTTCATCATTCTGGCATCTCAAAACGGCAAGTGCTTTCTCTATCTCTGTAAGCTAATTATCAGCTTCCAAAGGCTCCGTTGTCCCCTTGAAGGCTGGAGGAGCCAGCTTCTTTAACGTAGCTATATTACTATGCTGCTCGTACTGCTCTTCTCGTCCTGCATGGTGCAACGACGTTTGTTGTTGTTGAACCTGTTGCTGTTGCACCTGTTGTTGCATCTGGATCATACCAACTAAAGTCCGCATAACCTGGCCTAAGCCCGGTTCTTGTTGTCCTGTCTGAGTATCACTAGCAGGATTGACGACTCTCCTGTTGAGGGGTGTTACCAACTTGTTGGGGTGTGCTGCCATTTTGCGGATTTGGTGCCTTATTAGTAGCTTTAAAAGTAGTCTTTCTCATCCGATGTGGAGGCATCCTGACCTATATCTATCAGATAACAACATGCTAATAATAAGCTTACTAGTTAATTACAAGCATATAGGATGGTTGTTACAATCATCATAAACTAACGTGCCAATGTCTCTAGTGTCTACCTACCTACACTCATGTCATGCCAGATTTTCTTTTAGAATTTATCCATTCATACTCTGATACCACTTAAGTTGTCACGCCCCCGGTCCGAGATCGCGAGCTGAGGGTCCGGGCCAACCGCCGCACACCCGTAGGAAACTCTTCCCACGAGCATGCAAGGCATCTTAACCAAATATCTCAAATATGTAATTAAAATAATTCAGCTAAAATAAAAGCAATCTTATTCCATTGACTGACACAAATTACAAAGTCTCACAGTTCTAAATACGCAGTGGAACAATAAACTACTAGCATGTAAAACTTGGTTCTTTAAATAACAAAACCTTACAATGTCTAACAATAGTCTAAGATAAAACATCAATTTAAATAAATCCTAATCTAAGATAACTTGTGCCTCAGTTCTTCTAGTCGCTCTTCCATTATGTAAAATCCGGGTTGAGCTAACTCTTCGGATCTGTAAAAATAGTAAGAAATCGTATAATGAGCTAGATAGCCCAGTAAGTAATAAATAACTTAACTAGATAATTCATTAATAACATAAAATATAAATATAAATTACGACGAATCAGCATAATGACATAATTAATTTTTTTTCAAACACAAATCCATTGAAATCCGTATCTTTCAAATATCCATATACATAATCATAAATCCAATTCGAAACAAACCACATTCAACTCAACAGCCTTTAACTACGACCACACTTATATCCTATGGCTAGGCCATAAACAGAACCACGCTTATACCTTGCGGAGTGGGTCAGAATTCCGCATTTATACCCTACGGAGTGGGCCAGAATACCACACTTATACCCTATGGTGGGGCCAGAATTGCCAATGCATAACCCCCAATTGGCAGGGTCCAGAACATAGTCAGGCTGAGAGTTCCAAATCTGATGCACATCAAAATTCTTTTGTAACATAATAGATATATATCATAATCCGATCTAAATATGCATATACGATGTAAGAACAGTAAATATAACTATAGTCCGAAAAATACTATCCTAATTCACTTATCTATTTTTCATTCAAATCATCATCCCGTAAAATTCATAAATCACATATAAATTCATCAACAATTTATTCGATGCAAAATAATATTATATAAATGAAGAATCTAGCAAAGACAGTTCATTACTTACATTAAACACGATCCATAACAAATCCAATCAATCTCACAAATTTCTCGCAGAACCTAATATCCAAAAATCATATTTTTCTTTTAAAATTCATCATAATATATATATATATATATAAAACTTAAATCTTAGCATCCTCCCAAGGTTGACCCTGCAGAAGTGTCTAGCACCCCGGGTTGGGGCTCGGATTCGGGTTCATACCCGTAAACCACCCTCCTTCCGTTATTTTATTATTATTATTATTATTTTTTTTCTTTCTTTCTTTCTTTTCTTTTTCTTTCTTTTCTTTTTCTTTTTCTTTTCGTTCCTTCTCTTTTCTTTTTCTTTTCTTTTCTTCTCTTCTTCTCCAGAAGCTTCTCCTGACTTCTTTCTTCCTTCCCCCCTTTCCTTCTTTTTTTTCTTTCTCCTGTGAATGGAGGTCGGCAAGCTCGGGAGAGGCCAAGTCAAGGCCGGCGGCGCCCGCGGTGGCCGGCCCTCTCCTTCTTCCCGTGGAGGAGGCATGCGCACGGGAGAAGAGGAAGAGCCCGCAGCGGTCGGCCTTCTCCTTCTTCCCTCTCTTCTTCTTTCTTTCTTTTTTTTTCAAATGGTTTAACAAAGAGGTGAAGCTAGGAACCTTACCTCAGCCCCGACGAAGATCCGGCGGCTTCTTTCCGGTGGCAAACGGAAGAAAAGGGTCACCCGTGCCATGGCTTCTCGGCTCTCTCTCTTTCTCTCCCTCTTGGGCGGCTGCACGAGGAAGAAGATCACCCAAGGAAGGAGGGGACTTGGGGTCTGCCGGCTCTTCTTTGGATGATCTCAAGGAGAGGAGGAAGACACCCTAAATCAAGGCATCCTGGCTTCTTCGGAGTGCCTCCCTCTCCTTCGCGGTGCGCCCTCACGTGTGACGCACGTGAGGCCGAATCTGGTGGCTGGGCTGGTCAAGTGGACCGGGCCCATGTTCTCATAGTTATACTGTAAGCATTGTACTTGATTGTTCAGAAGCTCTTGGGTACTCTATACGTTGTATTCTATATCATGGGTAACTGGACATGCTTGAACAGAATCCTTTTCCAGGTTCTTAGTTTATTTAATATCATGGGTAACTGGACATGCTTGAACAGAATCCTTTTCCAGGTTCTTAGTTTATTTAATAGTCCATTGATTAAATAACAAGATATATTGATGAATGATTTTCTGCAGGGAGCTGTAGGTTTAAGGATGAGAATCTATGATAGGAAAATGTGCTTTGTGAATTGCCATTTTGCTGCTCATATGGAGGCAGTTAACCGGCGGAATGATGATTTTGATCATGTTTTCCGAACAATGAATTTTGACCGCCCTTTCATTGCAAATCATGTTGCTGCAGGTTTTGTACTGACCCTGCTTTCCTCTTAGACTTTTCCGGGCTTATTGCACACTCCAAATGAGTTTTGTCAATTGGCAATCATGGCCATAAAATATGGTCATAAATTGACATGCATGTTTCCACCTGCCGAAATTCCAGGATTTTTGGATTCATCTAACATCTTGACATTAATACTTTTTATGCAGATGGGGTTTCTGCTGTTCAATTGCCTCGAGGATCAAATGTATGTAAATGATCCAGTTGGATTGTAACTCTTATCTTCAGATTAGTATTTTCTGGGGGATTTTTAAGGTTGTAAGAAAAGCTGTGATGTGGCTGTGGCAGACCCCAGGTGATGGAAAACCTGAACTATCAGAAGCAGACATGGCCATATTTTTTGGTGATTTCAACTATCGGCTCCAGGGTATCACATATGATGAAACAATGGACTTAATTTCTCGAAGCTGCTTTGACTGGCTTAGAGAAAGGGATCAGCTCCAAGCAGAAATGAGAGCAGGTAGAGTCTTTCAAGGGTTGCGTGAAGGAGAAATCAAATTCCCTCCAACATACAAATTTGAAAGACTCCAAGCAGGTCTATCAGGTATTAAAAGATATACAATTAAAATGTCTGAAATTTATGGATGGAGCATGTATTAGTTTACTAGGATGAAAAATCAACTGCACATATATTTATGATGTAAGGCCTCTATTGACTTTTTAATCCTAGACAATTATGAACCATCTGTGTGTATGATGATACTGCTGTCATCAATATTCTTCTTTTTCACAGAATTTGAATAACAAATTGAAGCTAAAGCATCATGATTGTTTTGTAGCATACGATTCCAGTGAGAAGAAACGCATTCCTGCCTGGTGTGACAGAATACTATATCGTGACAGCCATTCTGTTTCAGGGGCTCAATGCTCACTAGAAAGTCCTGTGGTTTCTTCAATCTCCCTGTAAGTTGTGTTGGTAGAGATGTATATTGAAACACTACTTTAAGAATCTGACCTAACTCCTTTGCTTTATCAGATATGATTCTTGCATGGATGTGACAGATAGTGATCACAAACCAGTCAGGTGCATATTCAATGTTGATATTGCATGTGTAGATGAATTGACAAGGAGGCAAGAGTTTGGAGATATAATTGCTTCAAATGAGAGAGTCAAGGGTTTGCTTGAAGAAATTCAGTATGTTCCAGAAACTGTTTTTAACACTTACAACATAATCCTACAAAACCAAGACACCTCCATGTTGAGAATAACTAATAAATGCAAGAGGGACAAAGCTATGTTTGGAATTACATGCGAAGGTCATTCCATTGTCAAGGACAACGGACAGATATCTAAGCTTCACACAAGAGCTTCCTTTGGATTTCCTAGCTGGCTGAAGGTAATTTTACATATATTTTGGACTTTTCGGTTAATGTCGTGATAAAGTTTCAGAGGATACAAACTTGCACACACGAATACATACAAAGATATAGATATAAATAGAGATATAAGATCAAAGTTTGCCTTATTGGTACTGGATCCTACATTGGTACCATCCTATTACATACCAAGTGTCGGTGCAGTAAGGTTCGTTATACCGAGTGTCGATGGGGTATGGTACAATATACTCGTTCGGTATCAGTATGATACAGTACCGATCGATACAGCATACCCTGTATAAGATATATATAATTTGGTTATAACCTACATAACTCCCTATAGTTGAAGTACACTGAGGCACATCTAGCATGTGATCCACACCATTCGTCACAATCTCCAACATACTAAAATTTCTAAATGCAAAACTTTAGATTTTTTGGTAGCTTATTTTCTATGCATTAGGTAATCACTAAATAATTAGCTTTTTCAAAAGAACTTGACAAGTTAAAAGTGCGGACATATGCTCGAGAACTCTTCGTGCCGCTTAAATTTTGATTCCTGATTTTCGTTTTCTTTTTTTTCTTTTTGAGACTGGGAGGGCCTAAGCAGCACCTTTTATGGTACATCGACCCACCTCTCAAGGGCTGAACCCAATTAGCATTGAACACTTGTTTCCTTGATTAAGTGGCAAGGGGTGATACCAAGGTCCGCCGTATCGGTACCGGTCGGCGTACCGGTGGCCGGCCGGATCGGTATGGTACCGGCCCGGTTCGGTACGTACCGGCCTGTACGCGGTGGTTTCAAAAACCACAGCGCGAGGCGCTGTGGTTCTAAAAAAAAAATCGTACCGGTGCCGGTTTGCACCGGTACGAGGCCGGTACCGGCCGGTTCGGCTAGAAAATCGGAAAATACCGGTTTTCTTATGGTTCCGGTACCGGTCTAGGACCGGACCGGTACGTACCGGCCCGTACTGGCCGGTACGACATTCCATGGGTGATACCATTTCAGCTGTTGCTTGGTGGTGGTCCACATGCGTTTTGAGATGATGAATGCAATGACTAGTGTTGGTCATCAACTTGGATTGCCTACTATACATTTTGTCACGGAGCAGAGCCTAGTTAGTTATGCCCTGGGATAGCGATCTATATGGATTGTCTATGTGTTTATGTATCTTATCGCGTGCTTGTACATGTCACAAGAGGTTAACAAAGATAAGCATAACAACTAGGGTCGGCAGAATCGTTTCGAATCGGAAGGTTCCGGTTGTACCGGGCCGTCCCAGCAGTAGACCGGGATGGTTTCGGCAACGGAAACAAAACCTGTCACTGGAGAAGGAAAGAGAGAAAAAAGAGAGCGAGTGGGGGAGGAAGGGAGAGGGAGAGGAAGGAAGAGAGAGGGAGGTGCAAGCTGGCCGGCAGAGGGCTGGCGAGTTGCGTAGAGGCTGCCGAGCCGCGTGGAGGCTCCTTCGGGTTCTGCGGCCGGACCCCTATGTCGAACGCTTGCCGATTTTTCTTAAAAGTTGCAAAAATTAAAAAAGCAGTTGGACCTCTGTTTCGAATGAAGCAAGGGACCCGACCGTGAAGTCCTCCTCCGCCTCTTCTACCTGGGTCGCCAGGCTCCACCGGCCTCCGCTGGCTCTCCCCTCTCTCCCCCTCTCCCTTTTCTCTCTCTTTTCCTCTCTCCCATTCGCCCTCTCCTTTGCCTCCTCTACTGTGTCGGTACAGACTTAACATGGCACAGCACGGGCCCATACCTACCCATGTCGTCGGAAAATCGGTTTGGGACCTAGTACCGGCACTTCAGACACTGATAACAACAAATCAAAATGTATTATATAACTAGTGGAGAAGGGTAGATGCAAAGGTGGTTGGAGTGAAGGTGCTGCAGATGCAATAAGGAAAGATGTATAGTAAGATGGTTTCTGAAGATGTGGTTTTCTACACTTGTGGGAATTGGGCCATAGAGTTTTCTCATCATGGCAAAAATGTAATTCCAAGGTTAGAGAAGAAGGCAAGCCATAGTTAAGAAAAATTTGTGGGTGAGAAGCTGGAGGGAGAAAACTAAAGTTCGCCGTCTCGGTACCGGACCCTATATCGGTAACATCCTATTGGAGTGTCGGTATGCGGTATGTTACACCCGGTACAGTACAGTACCGATCGGTATGGCAAATCTTGGAGAAAATCATGTTTTTTTTTGAAAAAGAAAGAATGGGATCTTTCGAGAATGAGGCATGATATCTATTGGTGGAATAATAATTGGTGACAATTCTAGTCCTATTAGCATTTGATAAGGGTTGAGATTAAGATCGGCGGAACCGTCCCAAACCGAGTAGTTTTGCATGTTCTGAGCTGTACCGGTGGCTCACCAATATGATTTTGGCTGTAGAAATGAGATGTGTGCTGGAGCGGGAGAAGGAAAGAGAGAGCGAGGGGGAGGGAGGGAGAGCGAGAGGGAGAGGTGGTGAATGTTGGCGGAGGGCCTCGGGGGGCCAGCCCCTTGCAGTCTCCACTGCCCCCCCGCAGCCCTCCACTGGCATCCGCCAGCCTCTCTCCCTCTCTCCCCCTTCTCTCTATCTTGTCCTATTTCCCACGGTATCTTGCCTTGGTCGGTACAGGCCTGGTACGACCCGTATTGACTCGAGCCGCTGCAGAACCGATACGGTGCCCAATATCGGTTCTTCCAACCTTGGTTGAGATTGTTGTGAAGAAAATAATTGAAAAAAGAGATCATGAAAGATGATATGAGTATTGTTGGATAAATAGCAGCATGACTAATTAAACTATGAAATGATAGCAAGCTGGATGCTACATGCAGAACATTGGTAATATGTGGCTGGAAGATGGTGAAATGACTTTGGACAACTGACAAGCTGATGAGAATTGGAAGCAGCACACAATCACCTAGCTGAATGTCGATATGTCACTTAATTAGCATAGGATCAACTGAGCATTTGTTCAGTGTTCTCTGCCAAAATCAATTGTGTACTTCAAGGTTAAGGGATATAAGTAACACTAGGCGATGAGGAAGTAAAACAGAACGATAGTTTCAGCTCAAAACAATTCTTCTTAACTGACCAAATAGGATTCAATCACTCCAATCATGATCATGTCTTCCACAAGAATAATGGGACCATGAGCCAGGTTGTGGACAGGCATAGTCACACTATATATGTAACCTGTTGCAAAAGGCATGATTGCAATTCTTAGTTCAGGCTGAGGGCCTGACTGCAAACTGTAGATTGGGGAACAATGATAACAAAATTCCAACGGATGCCAATGGTAAGATTTGACCTCTTTAAGGTCTTTATGAAGAAATCAGTCGGGATGTCTGCATGGTTCAGAAGGCACTGACTGACATTGGACAAGCTGGGTCATTTTGACAACTAGACTAAATGCCTCTCTCAATTAATATATCAACAGGGTAATGCTACATTCTACTGATTGAGCACTTCCTTGGATGGCCTATAAACCTAATTTGTAGGATACTTGTTTCCTTAAATGTTTATGAAACATTTTTTCTTTTGCACATGGCTCGCTTTGGATATGCTTTTAGAGTTTACGGAAATTAAAATTAGAAGACTATTTGACTAGGAAACAAAATCCATCTTTTCCTCTTACTTTTTCTCTATTCCTCAAGTGAAACAAAAGGAACATATCTTTGCCTTTTCCTCCTTTACCCATGTTGATGTTGCTGAGCCAAATTCTTCTTGGAAATCTTCAGGCGGCCATGGTCATCATAGAGTTATCCTTCATGCATGATTATGTAGACTGCTTGCTTTGAAACTAAGACATCCCGCCTCTCACCTCCATCCAATGGAAGGATAATGCTTCTTGTTCACTCGAGAAATTATTTCCTGGTCCAGCCTTTAGTTTTGATGCTTTGCAATTTTGCATTTGGATTACTCCCAGTAGATATGGTTCAGGGGGGTTCTGTCATGGCAAAGCCAACCATAGTGGTGGCCTTGGCAATGACCTGCTTGCCTTCATGGAGAAGCCCAGGTAAGTATGGTAATGGATGGCAGAGATCATTTGGTCCTAATTGAGCTATATCAGGCAAGCCTTGTCAGAGTTTTATGTGATGAAGAAAGAGCATTTTAATGTTTTCTTTCCTAGTCTCAGTTCTGCACCTTGATGAGGTTGTTTGGTGTTCTTGTAGAGGGTTGGGTGGTGGGATAGGGACAACATATTGTTAGTCCATCATTCAGGGTATTGGATTGGAGTTCTAAGTGACTGAGAAAACCTGTGAAATGAATTTTAAAGTATCCATATGGGTGGAAATGTAGAAGTGAAACAATGAAAGAGTTTTAAGACGAAAACCATGATGTGGATTTGACATAGCTAATAATGTATATTGCTTAGTGGTTTTGGAAGCAGTCATCAACTTAGAATTGTTCTAACAGGTAAAACCATAAAAGTGAAGAGAAGTGTAATGGGAGGCCCATGAACAGTGATAAAAAACACAATGATATGAAAATATGGATAAATATATTTGATAAATATCTTAATAACCTGCAAAACCTTGTGACTCAATTATATGGCTAAGGATATTGGAAAAAAAAAGATTATGAAGGAAACAACTAATTTCTTGCAAATATGTCCATGACATTCTATCTTATGCCTTTTCTATGTCTGCTTTGATCATCTTTAAGGTATTTCTTCTCAATGCCTTTTCCATGGAATAAATAATTTCTTGGGGAACCATGATGTTTTCAGTTTGGTATAATGGCCCCTTCCTCTGCTGAATTAGACTTGGTATAAGCACCTTCAATCTGTTGACTAAGATTTTTGTCACTATTTTGTATAAGGTATTACATAAACTTATTGGTTTGTAATCCTTGACCTCCTTGGGACAGCCCTTTTTTGGGAGCAAAGTCATATAAGTTGCTTTCCAATCCCTTGGCATTTGACAAGAAATAAAGAACTCCTTCACTGCAGCCTCTAATCCCTTTTGATGATCGACCAAAGAACTTTGTACAACGGAGGTTGAAAACCATTTGGACCAGGAGCTTTGTCTGAAGATAATTGAGCTACTGCTTCCTCTATTTCTTTTTCCGTAATCTTTTTAATAAGGAGGAGATTTTGCTTCCTCGTCACATTGCATTGGATAGTGGGGAGTTCAACATGAGTACTGTTACTCTGTAAATTCCACTGATGTTGGAAGTAATTTTGGACTATAGCTCTAATTTCGGAATCCTTCTCAGTTGTGGTACCATGCTCATGTATGAGTTTATGAATTCTATTCCTTCTCCTTAGAATGGTAGTTTTGTGAAAGGAGGATGTGTTAGCATCTCCGTCCTTAAGCCATTTGATTCGAGATTTTTGTTGCTAGAGGATTACTTGAAGCCTTAAAGCCTAGTCATATTCTCTGATTTTATTAAGCAGTGCTGATTATATCTGAGAATTCATCCTTCCATGATCAATATCCTTCTCTTGAAGCCACTTAATTTGCTGTTCCAGTCTTTCAGTTTTCTGAATTGCCAATATAGTCGCCGTTCCACTTCAATATAGCCTTCTTCGTGCTTTGGAGCATATTGCTAACCCTGACTCCATGTGATACATTGCCATTAAAGTGCCATGCCATTCTCACAATCTCCTGAACCCCACCAACAAGAGAACCAAAACTTCTCAAATCTAAACGGTGTACCAAACACTTATATTTTCCTTTAAAAATGTACTTTTGTGATTTTAAAGCAAAAGGTAGCACTTTTGCTTTAAAATCACAGAAGTAGTTTTCATAAGCAAACTGCGCTCCATATAATTCTTATTAAATTGTTTCAGCTTGACTATACTTCTTGCATTAGCATTGCTACTACCAACTAATCAGCTATATTAGAGGAGTTAAGCTCTTCTTGTGAGAACAAAGTCGGATGTAATAAATCACTAAATGTATTGCATGGGAAATGGAAAAATTTAGGAGGGTTTTGAGGATGAGACATGTGGTCAAGTTTTCAACTGATTCTTAACGCCGGACTCCTTGTTGAAGAGGTGGATGCTGCTGATAAGTATCTATGTTTTGCTTCACTACCAGGCTTTGACAAAAAAGATTAAATAACAACCTGAGAACCAGTGTTGTAGTTCCTATAAGGGAGGTGTAAATATTGGGTTGAACAAAATGGTGTTAAAGATGGGTGAAAGGGGAGTTATAGTTCGTAGAAGTCAGTAATTTCTTGAAGAGTACTCAAAATGATAATTCAGGTGAAGGAATATGCAGGCATAATCGTGGTTTGTCGGGCAGCTCGTGTTTGGGAAATGGGGAGTTTTCTTTCTTTCTTGTTTTTCCTTTCATCTGGGTTTTTGTTTATTTTGGATTTTGTGGTCTTAGTATTGTGTCTAGCTAGATGGTATGTGTTCCAAATTGGTCTCTCCACCTGCTGCTTGGTCCATGGTGGCCAACAAGATGGTCTGTTGGGTTGTTCTTTTCTATCCCATTTCCCATTCGGCTGTCTTTCTTTTTTTCTGAAAAAAGAGAATTACATATTTAGTCCTCGTATACACATTACATACTATGCATCCCTAGGGTATGGATTTTTAAATTACATGTAAAATTGGGCCCTTGGATGCAGGTTTTTGTGATTCTGGTAATAAAAAAGCTGCAACTAAAGATCGAAGTGGAAGAGTATATAAAAATATCTATTCTCCTGCTTATATGAAGATTATCTTGAAACACGGCCCTTGCACAGAACACATAATTGAGCTACGAAAGTGCATGGATTTTGTGCAGAAATCTTAGACGTCTTTTAGTTTCTGTTTTTCCCATGGAGACTAACGGTGAATTTGTTATTATGCTGTGCAGATTACTCCAACAGCTGGTATAATCAAGCCTGGTCATATGATTGATGTATCTTTGCACCATGAGGATCTTGATACCCTAGAGTATGTTGACGGAATCCCACGGAATAGGTGGCATAAAGATACAGGAGGCAAGGTAGCAATATTGATGGTAAACATCAGAGGCAGTTGCTCAGTTGAGAGCAGAAGTTACCGTGCCCAAGTACGTCACATCTCTTCCACTACCTCATTCAATGAATCAAGAGGCACATCAAAACAGATTCAATCAAACCCTCAAAGACCTGATTTCGCCAATTCCAGTGGGTCCTCGAATGTAGTAGACTTGCTGCTGTAGAGATAAATATACGAAAGCAAGGATCTGAGACCCCTTCTCAAAGGACATTCAATTTCTTACCCCTTTTTTCTTGTTTGTACATAAACCCATCAGAGTCAGAGCCCAAATTTCTCATCCCTTAAGGGGGAAAGGAATTAATATAGAAATCTTCCAATCACTTCACCCATGCTCTCCCTCTGTCTCTCTCTTTTTTTGTTTTTTAATTCATTGTGGCAATATATTTCAAACAATTTGTTTTGTTTACTTTGGTCATATAGCAGCATGTCTGTAAGGGGGTCTTTGTGCTCCTGTAATGCTATGTTCTCTCTATCCATTTACAATTGTTTGTTCAGAGGCAACTATGTTAGACATGTTTCCTTAATAAATGTACAAGTTATTCTGTTGATTTGTAATAGGAAAAGTAATTGAGATGACTGTGCTCTTCTTAAGAGGGGAGGGTATCGATTCCTCTCTGAGTCTAAAATCAATAATGGATCATTTAAATTGAAGATCACAATTGTTTATATTATTCAAAATGCCTAGAAAACCTAGTATCATGTATTTTAATGGGTTTTAATTTATGCATTATATGGACATAAAAATGAATGGTTTCTATTGTGCTAGTTTCCTAAAATACGTGATAAAACATTTAAGTTAAGAATCCATCTTGTATATTATGATTTGCATATTTTAAGATATATCATGATTTGCTAGTATACTATGGTCTTTTGCACAACTTGGTGCATGGATAGGGACTATTGAACAGGTCATTTTTAGTTTATAAGCATTTTTAATAGTATAGATTATGATAAATGGTGTAGATTTTTAATATGATTGGCTCATTATTGATTTTGGACCTTGAGAGGTAGATACGCTCTCCTTTTTAGAGGAGTAAACTCCCAAGTAATTATCATTTTCTTCTCATTCATGGGTTAAACAAGAGGTGTAGTTAATATTAGAATTATCATGTTTCTAATGTTCCCAGGGTTATCTTGTAACTAGTTGTGTATCAATGCAAGGACCCTGGGAGGCTAATAAGAAGCATCTTTGTAGGTTCTCATCTTGATCACGATCTATCTTATATTTGTGCTTTGTAATCTAGGGCAAAACTTTTTACTTTTTATATGTATATGCACAAATTTACGTCATGTTTGTTTACAATTGGATTAGTTTATAAGGTGACTATCTTCATAATTGAAAGGTAAGGATCTATTGATGACCAAAAAGGGTACAAATTTAGCAAAACTGTCTTATATGCTGGAATGACTCTGATTTATGGGTCCAAGTGAATTGTTGAGACCCAGTTAGGATTTGTTGTGAAAATCCAGCTTAGACTTGACTAGACCCAAAGATATAAGCCTACTGAGTTCAGAGATATAAAGTAGAAAAATAAACAGGAAAACTCATTAAGGTTCTTCGATCGGATCGAGGAGGTGAACATCTTAAAGAGAATGGTATAGTTTCACAATGGATCCCTCTTGGTACATCTCAACTTAATGGGGAGTCAGAGAAGAGGAAACAAATCCTATTGGATATGGTCAGGTCCAAGATGAGCTTCACTGATTTATCTTTGTTTATTTAGAGAGATGCTCTATTTTCAGCAATTTATATATTGAATAGAGTTTCCTCTAAGTCTGCTCCTACCACACCGTATGAGATATGGCATGGTAAGAAGCCAAGTCTCGTTTATCTCAAGATTTGGGGATGTCCGGTCCAAGTTAAGCGACAACAGGCGGACAAGTTAGAGGATAGGACAATTAATGCTCGTTTTATTGGATATCCTAAAGAGTAATTAGGATACAATTTTTCATCCCAAAAGATCACAAAATGTTTGTGAGCTGACATGCTATCTTCATAAAAAATAGTTTATCCTTGGTAGAGGTAGTGGGAGAAAAAATTGAGCTCGAAGAGAAAGTCTCTGAAGAGCAACGAGCCACTGTGCCTATAAAACCTATTCATGTCAAGTCAGTACATATAGTATCTCTTCCTCTACTTATTTTTTTTCAAGGCAACGTGGTAGACCCATTCATTAAGCAGCTAAGTCAGCAGAAAACTGAAGCACATCTTGAGAAAATGGAGCTTTGATTTATGGCTGATTGGCATTAGTGCAAGTGAGAGACTGTTAGAAGTATGCTTTATAAGCTAATTCGGTTGATGCATTATTTTGTTCTAGGACATAAATTTGTAATTGACCTAATTATGAATTTATTAAGTAGGGCATTTTTTTAATTCATGTTTTTATGTGTCCATGAATTGTCCAAGAAATTAATAAGATGATGACGCATATTCTCAAGAGTTGAGAATTTGAGGCATATGTCATTGGTGATTATTTTCTGAATCGCTTCTAATCGATGGATCATCACGAGGACGGTGATCGATCCACTGAGATTAGTGCACATATTACTTTCTTTGATGGACGAGTCTTGAGTCCACAGAGAGGAGACACCAGAGTGATTGTGCAAGTGCTTATTAGAGAACAAGGGTACTGAGTGTGACCATAGCAAGTAGTCACTTGGATGTCTATCCACTCGTCAGTGACTTACTTGATGCAGCAGTTGTATGACTGGTCCTTTGACCTGCGATGCCTCGGCTATTCATAGTGAGGTTGCTGTAGTTTGACGAGCACATAAACATGAACCCTATCCATTTGGGTCCTTGTGATATAGATTGGGTGCAGTAGGTTCATTGTAGGTGTAGGGGTGGATCTAGATGGAATTTATCGGCCTTAATAGACTAGGAGAGATCCTATATGATTTTTAAAACTGAGTTCGTAAATCCTTGGCCAAGGTAGTTTTTGGAAAAGAGTTTTTCAATCTCGAACTAGAATCGAATAAATTTTGACATATGATAGATGATGGGGTTTGATGAGTTATCAATGACCTCCATCCTGTCGGGATCCACGATAGAGGGACTGTATCATACGCTAACTGCACCTAGAGGTTCATTATTCTGTTCTGCTGGGTTGCCACTACATGCTGCTAGGTGTCATTGGTAGATTGTGAGACTTAAAGGCATTCACTTGATGATCAGTGAACCCGAATGAGAAGAGTTAGAATTGTTTCAATCCATTGAAAGGAATTTCAATGATGTTGTGATAGAAATAAGAATATATCTTACTACCAGACAGAACAGAACCTATGGGGTCACACATAATAGAGGATCTGATCGATCTAATGGTTGGATTGTGATTTGGAATCACAATAGTTTGTAATTGTCAATTTGATTGATAATTGATTTAACCCACTAAGAGTTAGTGAGTTGAAGAAGAAATTAATTGCAATTAGATTGCAATTTGATTGAATAAATTGGACTTAATTAATTGGGCTCGATTTTATTTGATAAGGTTCAAGAGTCCTACTTGGAGTAGGGCTCCTAGAGTTCTAATTAGACTAGGACTTCAAATTATTAGAGTCTTACTTGGAGTAGGATTCCTAAAGTCCTAATTGGATTAGGACTAAAATTATATGAGTCCTAATTGGATTAGGACTTTTGGAGTCCTAATTAATTATTGGTCTAATAGATGAAGATGACTCCTAATTGGATTAGGATTGAAGAGTTTAATTGAGTCATAATCCAATTGGGTCCTAATTAGATTAGGACTCCAAGAGTCATAATTGATTTAATCTTATGGATAAGGATCTTGAATCAAATAGGGAGACCAATCGGGTCCTAATTAGATTAGGATTCAATAAACTAAGGGCCACCTAAATCCTAATTTGATTAGGATTATAAGGGAGGGGCAAGAGCCCCTCCTTTCCTTAGATCCTCCCGGGATCCACATCCCGGGTGCCCGGGACGCGAGACCTGGTTGGGGCATGGCTTCTCCTCATTTTAAGGAGGCCACGCCTAGGGCATCTAAATGAAAAATAAAAAGGAAGCCAGCCCCCCTTGGGTCTGTGGCTTTTCTTTTCATCATGGCGGCCATCTCTCCCTCTCTTTCTTCTTCTATTCGCAAAGGCAAAGAAAGGGGCAACGAGCATGGTTCTCCTTCTTCCTCCTCTTCATCAGCCACATGGAAGAAAACATAGAGAGGAATGTGTTCCTCTCTTCCCTCCTTCCTTCCTCCAAGAAAAGGAGAAAGCGTTTCTCCTTCTCCTTCTTCATCCTCTTGGAAGCAATCAAGAGTTGATTGCTTAGAGGAATTCCAACCATCAAAAGAGATCTCTGTAAGGGAGCTAGCACCCCGGTGAGATCACGACCTTGATCGATCCAGATTTTCGTGTGGATATCCGTAGAGGCCGGACACTTGTGCAGCTTTAAGTGAACCTGATTTCTATGATCATCAGATAACAGTGAAGATCTACCCGCTCAAAAGTAAATATTTGATCTTTATAATTTTTAATTGTTGATCTAAAATAATCAAGTAATTAATTTTAATCTATCCTATAGATTTCATAATTTTCTAAGTTAAAGAACTCAGAATTTTTTGAAATCTACGTTCCCTAGGACATTCATACGATGAACGACCCTGTGCATGTATTTCCACTGTGATCGTCGCAATGCATGCGGGGGTAACCCGATAGCATTTTGGTACAAAAAATTTGTTGAAGAGTTAGGCGCGATGTCATCAGATGCCATCACACTCTACTACGACAACAATGATACCATAGCACTAGCTAAGGAGCCGAGGTCTCCCTAGAGTCCAAGCACATTGAGCGGCGATATCATCTGATACGCGACTACCTCGAAAAGAAGTATGTAGAGGCGCAGAGAGTAGACTCCACAGACAACGAGGCTGATCCATTTACTAAGCAGCTGAGTGAGCAGAAGACAGAAGTACATTTTGAGAAGATGTGGCTTAGATATATGTCTGATTGGCTTTAGTGCAAGTGGGAGATTGTTAGAAGTATGCCCTAGAAGCCAATTTTGCCGACGCATTGTATTTGTTGTGGGGGCATAAAATTTGTACTTGACCTTTTTATAAATTAATAAAATCGGGCATTTTGTTCATTCATGTTATTACGTGTTCATGAATCGTCCTAGGAATTAATAAGATAATAACACATATTCTCAAGAGTTGAGAATTTAAGACATGTGTCAATAGGTAATTAATTTCTGAATTGCTCCTGATCGATGGATCATCATGAAGGACGGTGATCGATCCGATAAAATTAATGCACATATCACTTTCTTTGATGGATGAGTCTTGAGTCCACAATGTGGGGACACTGGAGTGATTGTGCAAGTGCTTGTTAGAGAACAAGGGTACTGAGCGTGACCAAAGAAAGAAGTTACTTGGATGTCTATCCACTCGTTAGTGACTAACTTGACGCTGCAGTTGTATGACTAGTATTTAGACCTGTGATGCCTCAGCTAGTCATGGTGAGGTTGCTATAGTTTGACGAGCACATGAACATGGGCCCTGTCCATCATGGTCTTTGTAGTGCAGATTGGCTGTTGTAGGTTCACTGTCGGATTAGGGTTGCATCTAGATGGGATCTATCGACCTTGATAGAATAGGAGTGATCCTATATGATTTATGAAACTAAGTTAGAAAGACCTTGGCTAGGGCAGTTTTGGAAAAAGAATTTTCCAATCTTGAACTTGAGTCAAATAAATTTGAAATATGACAGACAATGGGGTTTGATGAATTATCTATAACCTCCGTTTTGTCGGGATCCATGATAGAGGTACTATATCATACGCTAACTGCACCTAGAGGTTCATCTATTCAATTCTGCTGGATTGTCACAGTATGCTGCTAGGTGTCACTAGTGGATTGTGAGATTCGAAGGCATTTACTTAATGATCGGTAAATCCTAAAGCGAAGAGTTAAAAATGTTTCAACCCATTGAAAGGAGTTTCAATGATATTATGATAGAGATTACAATATATTTCACAACCAGACAGAATAGAACCTATGGGGTCATACACATAAGAGGTTTTGTTCGTTCCAACGGCTGAATTGTGATTTAGAATCGCAATTGTCAATTTGATTGATAATTGGTTTAACCCACTAAGAGTTTGTGAGTTAAAAAAGAAGGATTTGCAATTGGATTATAATTTGATTGATTCAATTAGACTTAATCAATTAGGCTTAAACTTTATTGGATAAGGATGAGAAGTCCTAATTAATTAGATCTCGTTATTAGATAAGGAACTTAATTTATGAAGTCTAATTTGGATCCTAATTGGATTAGGATTCACATGAATCTAATTGGAGGATACATTGGGTCCTAATTGGATTAGGATTCAATTAATCAAGAGGGACCACATGTTTTCTAATTTGATTATGGAAATTTAAGCATGAAAGGAAGGGAGTATCCCTTCCTTCATGCAGGCCAAAACAAAGGAGAAAACAAGAAGGGGCGTCCGCCCCTCCTCCTTGTCACAAGCCCAAAGGAAGGAGGGGTGTCCTCTCTTTTTTTTGTTTCCTACTCCAAGTCGAATACGGTTCTATCCCTTTTTTTCAGTCTCCTACTCCAAGTCAAAGAATGCTTTACTCTTTTTTTTCCGTCTCCTATGCCAACTCTCACGGGCCAGTTAAGTGAACTAGGCTCCATTCTTTATTAGCTAGGTTGGATATTACAATATCCGTATTTGTTCTAAACAAATGTGAATACATGTCGGTTTTGAGTTGTCTATATATTTTTATCCAGGTAAGGATATAAGTTGGATGTTTTTGGGATATAAAGCAGATTTTAGTAGAATTTAATGATGAAGATTAGTATTGATTATATAATTATAAGGACAAGAATAACACTTATGGAAATCGCATACGACCATAAGTAACTAAGGATTTAAGCGTAGTTATTAAACCCGCATCAAGGCCGATCTGGTTGCTCAGGTCAATGGCTTGACCAAGTTTGTATTAAAATATTGAAAATCAAAATTGTTTAAAATAAAAATTTAAATAAAAATATTAATAATCGTATACTCGGCAAACCATGCACGCACCTCTGCAGTTTAAAATATTTGTAACAGGAACAATACAATTCGGTGTGTAAGTGGAGAGATTGAATCAAGAAAGCATAATGAATTTCTATCACAACGGCCCCGTAACTTTAGGGATTGAGGTTTATGTGCAGCAGTGAGTACAAACTAGCGAAAACAAAAAAGAAATTCACTGCCATGTATGTTACATTACAGCCCTATTCGCAAGCTCTAACTTCTTCCAGAATTCCCTTCTTCGATTGTGACAGGCCAACTAAAAAACCTGGGCAGTGGCTGCCTTACCTTTCACCGAAGAACTAGAGAATAGAATTAGGAACCCTAAAACCTACTTTGAGCCGGCGCCAGGGGCTTCAGAAGCAACTCTTGCCTGGTGTTCAAAGAAAAACCTACTAGGCTGCTTCTTCTGACTCCTCCGCAAGTAGTTGGCGTATACCGAAGAAATGCCACTTGTAGTAACCGGCAAGACAACTTCTTTCATCTTTTCTCCACAAACACTGGCACTCTTCGCAAGCATGCTGAAAGGCCATGAACCGAACTGGTGCAAGGGGCACTTGATGGGGAGCAGCGGTAGCCCGCAGCCAGGGGCGGCCCAATACATTTGGAAGCCTTAGGCGAACTCATTAGAAAAGACCTTTTTTATTATTATTTAAATAATAATTTTTTTTAATAAGTATAAAAATATTTTAAAATTTTTATTTAAAATTAATTCGTCTAACTTTTTGAGAAGCAAAATTACTAATTAAACTTTTATACTCAAGATTCATTAAAATACTATTTTCAATCGATAATATAGTTAATCCATTTAAACTTTTTTGTAACATAGTTGATCGCAAATAAGATTTTATCAACTTTAATTTTGAAAAACTTCTTTCAACAGAAGCAACTGTTACAGGTATTGTTAATAATATCCTATATGCAATGCATGCATTTGGAAAAGAATCTGTTTTTTTAT
>JAOXJJ010001002.1:0-17407 GCA_025769935.1 Phoenix roebelenii
TTCAATCTTCTTGTTTTCATCCATTTTAATTTATGCCAAAGCTTTTCTTTGATTAGTTAAATATATAAATGCTTTTTAAATCTAAGTATATATCTTCAAGTTAATTTCAATTAAAAATAATTCTCCGATTGACTAGAGAATCTATCATCATCCCCGAAATAATGTTTTTCTTTTGTTATTCAAAAATCGATTTTGAATCCAAGAGAATGTTCTAATTTTTATGCAACTCCAACCGCCTCCCTGTGGATCGACCTCTTATGACCACTATTCTTCGAGTAGGAAAGGTAAGAGCAAAATTAAATTAAACTTTGTTCATCGATTCTAACAACGATCTGTTTAGCATATTTTTAGGTAAACAGGAATCGGACGAACACTCCCCTTCCACCCACGAATGGAGGATGGGGCACCTCGAAAGAATGGCCTACCACCCCGAAGGGCGAAGTAGAGCCATTCCCTGCCACCGGGCTGGACTTCAGCATGAAGCACCGGCGGAAGACATTCAGCGAGGCCGATATCCCGTGCGCAAGGCAAAGGGACAGAAACCCGATGATGGTCCTCCATGAGTTCGGAGCAAGCTATGCTGGGACGAACTGATACGCCACCAGGAGCTCGTTCATGAACTCATGAAGAGGGAACTACAGGCCGGCCCAGAGTGTCTCTATGTACACCCCAATCATGACGGTAACTCATTTAACTTGTCCAATCGAATCACAGGCAACCCGATACCTCTCCTATAAAAGGGGAACCTCCCCCTTTCTGAAGGGGGGCTCTAACTCTAATCTCTACATGCAAAATTCTCTCTTTTTCCACAAAAGCCCCCTCTAGCTTAACCATCGGAGGGCCGACGCCGGAAACCGCAGCCACCGACTTCTTGCAGGTTTCCCAGAGGACGCAGCCCGCCGGCGTACTGCCACCCGCCACTCTTGCCGGAGCTCCTCCTTCTCAGCCAGTGGTCGCCCCGGATCCAATTTCCAGCAACAATTTCAGTTAGGACAATAGGACTCCTCATTCCTCCCCTCATTCCCTGTCCTTGTGTCGCCTACCAGGTTGACATGTAAAAGAGACAGCATTGCTTAAGCGACCCTATTCATGAGTTTGCATGGGCACAATTATTTGTAATCATGATAATAATAAAGTGAAGAAACAGATATAATAGATATTACTTTACATTAGGAGCTCGTTTGGTTCGCGGAAAAAGGAGGAAAAGTATGGTCAACGGAAAAATAATGAGATACCTCTTGTTTGGTTGGAGTTTTCAAATGAAAGAGACGAAAAAGTTGTATTTCCATATAAATATGATTCCCACATTTCTTGAGAGTCTTTCCCATAAGGCGGGAATACACTATTTTTACTTTTTTCCAAAAAGATCCTTCAGCATTAAAGAAGCATTAAAGAGGCATTAAAGACCTAATTTTTATTAAGGACATAATAGAAATTATACATAACTTTCCTAGAAAAGTAAATGGCCAATCAAACATAAGTACTTTGAAAATTTGTCACTTTCCCATGGTCAATCAAACATGCCAAAAGTACTTTCCTAAGCATCCTCTTCTTGAAAATTTGTTTCCTATGAATCATATTCCTAGAAGGGAAAATGCTTCCCACGAACCAAACGAGCCCTAGGGGTTATCTTAATAACTTACATCTTTGAAGAGAGAATCTATGGACAATACAAGAAGCTAAGATAAGATGCAATATCAGCAAGGTGATCTTCCTATGGAGAAAAGGAATGATCAAATATAACACAATGCATATACATGCCTACGTCAGCTGAAATGCTCATTAGCTGATGCTGAAATCTCAAAAATTAGATACAAAATTGACACTTTTGGCTCTGAATATGAATTAAATTTAATATCATCAGAATGCAGCTTACTCATCATGTTCTTCACTACCATTGCTAAAATCATCATTGCTGTCATCACGAAAATGATTTCTTAGTTGAACAGAACCTATTTCAGAAATTTCATGCGAGTTCCAAGCAGGAGGAAAAGTCCTCTGCAGTGCCTCAGTAAGTACACCTCCAGTTCTCTCAATCTTGAGAAGACACTTGGACCAGTGAACAGCAGTTCCTAGATCAACAGTCAGATCATTTTCCACCATTTCCTTGCAAACACTTAGAATTCCAGAGTAGACGTATTCTTCAACCACAGTTGCCCTTGACAGAAGAGAAGTCATCAGGCAATGGTATGCAGCTTTGTCAGGTTTCAATCCTGCCAATTTCATCTCTCCAAAGCATCTCAAAGCTTTCTCTGGAAGCGAGGCTTGTGCCCATCCTCTTATTAATGTGGTATAAGTCTTAACATTTGGCTTCACTCCAGCAGCCTCCATTTCTTCAACCATCTTAGTTGCTCTCTGCATGCAGAAAATTCTAATCAAAAGACGCTAATAGAATTTAAATATGCTTCATGTAGAAATTTATTTTAACAACCAGCACCTTCGACTTAATGAAAAGATGCTCATGGCAAGCTGGAAAACATTGCAAGCATAATTGGGAATAGCTTATTCACCTTCAGAGACAGTATAGAATTTAAAAGTAATAACTAAGATACTTCTTAGATGCATATTGACATTTACATCTACGAGATATCCGGCTTTAAGTTCTACTGCTCATTGTTGAAAATTTTAATGTCAATTTGTTCTGAAGGTCCTGTCTATAGGTCCCTTGGAACATTTGTAAGAGCAATGCCTCATTATATTCAAATAGCATGTCAACCTTTGCTTAATAGATCAAAAACTTCTAACGTTTTTTCCCTATATGAATCTACAATAGTCTTCAGGCAGGCTAGTGATTCAAATAGAGAGAATTTGGGAGATCTCATGGAGCAACTTAACAAAGATGGTAGACAATCACAACCTGTAGTTAGATGGCCGATGATAATAAAACATATACTAGTTAGAATGGGAAAACTGACCTTAAATGATTCGCTAGGGGCATCTGTTAGCATTTCCCATTTTAGAAACGAATAAAGTGCTCAATAATTGCAAGCTTTAAAAGTTCCAACTAAAGAAGATTGAGTGGCAACTATTCCATGATTTTGATTCCCTAGGGGCATCTGTTAGCATTTCCCATTTTAGAAATGAATAAAGTGCTCAATAATTGCAAGCTTTAAAAGTTCCAACTAAGGAAGATTGAGTGGCAACTATTCCATGATTTTGTTTTAGATCTAAAGATAGCATTATGTATCAGAAAACCAGATTCTTTTTCCTAAAAGTTTGGGCATGACAAAGAACAATCTGGAATCGAATGAAATGTTTCAACTTCACAGTCTACTTTTGTGACCTAATAAAATTTTACACCATGATGATTGATCATTAAAAAAGATGGCTCTGAATGAGAAATTTCAAGATGGCTCCAACTGAGGAATTCCAATTTCATTTTGTCCTTTAGAATAAAGATTACTTAAAGGTTGATTTTAGATTCTGGTCTAGGGGTCCCGAATGAAGACATATTGTTGTAAAATCAACAAACATACATATGTTTACACATCTGCATATTTGCGAAATATTTCTTGACTATATGCATTTCAGCATCTAGCTCTTGAACAAAAGTATGAGACATTTTAAGCATCCAAACCATTTCTTCTATATCACATTGGAAGAAAAAAATAGAAGCAAATAATAACATAGTTAATTGACAACATGACATAGTAAGATCATAAATATGCTCAAAAACTTATCAATATCAACACCATTATCTATATCATCAAAAGGTAATCACATGATCAATTGTCCCTGCAGCAGATAATTGAGAAAACCATTTCCAAGATCCACCGAGCACCCCAAATATATATCTATTAATTACTACATCGCAATGATCATATGGTAATTCCTTATGCAACTATATATCATTGACAAGAAGTTTAGACTAATGATAACCATGCATGCAAGGGCACAGAAGCAATTATAATTCAAGATATGCATGTCAATAGTGATGACATGGATATGTGAATTATACCAAATCCCCATCCAAATTATTTGAGATTTTATTTTTCTGAATCCTCCATGACCAATTTATTTCTTTGCCATTTTTTTCACATAAGTTTAATTGAAGTCAAACTTTGATATCCTTCTCTTTCTGGCACCATGAACACACTTCCAACTTTCCCTTTGAATCAAAGCTCCTTTGAGTTCCAATTACTCAAGGGGAAATGCTGGTTTGGCCATTGAGATTTCATCCAACTTGAAGTTTCCACTATCATAAATACAATTCTCAATACAGAATTTGGTTTTTTCATTTTTCTCTAAGAAATTAATACAATAATTGAAGTACCACATACTGCTGGCTATGGCATTAGTACAATATGTATCATGTCCTGCTGTGCCATTGGGTGCTAGTGCTTGGGAGACTTGGTAGTTGGCATGGGAAGCATACCAAGCACTAGCACAGGGCTAATATAATGCCAATACGAGTTGTCAAGGCACTAGAGTATGTTAACCAACCAATTGATTCCAAAAGGTTAAGATGATAAGAAAATGGTCAATAATAAGGTTTAAAATACTGGTATGGAGACCCCCCCCCATTATTTTTCTAGAATGCTATGGTATCAGGATGGAATTGTCCCGACTCTTAAGACAGTTCTGCATTCCAATATAGTTAGACTTAAGCATATTTCAAGCTGGGCCTTGCTTCGAACCAAAGACTCAAGAAAATTATAAGGCCCAAGCCCAGCCCAGCATGATGGAAAAAACTATGGTTGGGGCCCAACCCAACCAACCTAGATACCTAATCATATCTGATCCAATCGGATCCAACTTGACTAAACTAGGAGAAAAAGAGAGAGGAAGCTGACCAGTACAGTGAGGGATGAGAGAGAGAGAGAGGAGAAGAGGCAATGGCCAGTCGACACAATGGAGGATGAGGACGAAAGAGGATGGCCTAGGGGAAAAAGGGTGTGAGAGATAGAGAGAGGAGGTCAAGTCCAATTAGACCGGGATTACAGAAAGAGAGATGGGAGTGGAGGCCGATCGTGGGGGAGGTGGGCAACCGAGAGAGAATACCCTGCATTTTGGGGATTAGTAAATTTGAGAGCAAACCCATATATCATCTATGACACCCCAGATCATATTCCTAATAAGGAGCATACTAATTTACTGGGTCCAAATGTGAGTGAGGATCAAACCATCCAACAAGGGAACAATCATATGCCATTGTCCACCTTAGGACACGTGTATCTTGAGACCTAGGATATTACATATATTCTGAAAAAAAATAATTGGTTTGCAAACTTATTATACTCAATATTAGTTATTTTCCAAAAGGTTTTGTACAAATAGTTTTACTTAAAAAATGTCAAATATGATCCGAGATCCAGATAAGCCATGACATCATATGACTTAAGGATATGATAATGCTTATATTCTCAATGGTCATGCAAGGCCATTAGAACGATAGGGAACCGAATTGCAGCAAAAGAGCCTGTGCAGGAACAAGGAGATCCTAGCTCACCAAAGGTTCGACAATGTAATCTAGGCACCCTATTCTCCTACTCATACGTGACTTAGCGAATTTGAAGGGGCATATCATTGGTGACAAGGGAACTTGAGTTGACCTACCCTAGTCACATGTCTGGCACATGCAACCCATCTCCAATTATTAATAAGAATAAGTTTCTAATTAATTATTCTCTCAATCCTTAACTGAATCAAGTAAGAATGAATGGAAGCATAACTGAGCCTTAATTAGGTGGCACCCCTCCCTCCTCTACAAGGTAGGAAGAGTTTGTGTTCAAGAAGAGAGACGCCCAAGCAAGGGACACCTCCCCTCTTGGAGTGTCCTAGTAGGACTAGGATACTAGGTGGCGGTCAAGATAAGGCCAACCGCCAAACCCTATAGCAATGGCATTGAGTGTCAAAAATCACAAAAAATGAAAAAGAAGAGGAGGTGCCATAGGCTCTACTCTAAAACAAAGAGAGGAAAAGAGAGAGAAAAGTTAGCTCTAAAGCAATAGGTCTATTCCTTTGTACAAAGCATTCCATGGGCTCACTGTTGCTGGAGTTTGTAAACCAAGAAAGGCTCATAGAATTGTGCAAATGGACCGACACGACTGTGGATAGTAATGCTCAGAGGATCGTGTGCTTCTGCAATCTCAGCAAATCTTGGCAGAAGAAATACAACTCCAAGATTGCATCATGGCTCAGGAAAATTTCTTTAAACCTCTGAGCATGCTATGCATAGATATATCATGAACAAACTTCTGCTGCAAATATCCACGACAGATCCTTGTGTCCATTAGAGAAGAGGGTGAAGGGGAGAGGCATAGAGATGACAAAGGAGTGAGACAGTAGTAGGGTTTCTTTCCACCCCTTTTCCTTTTCCTTTTGATTTTCAATTTTAAATATATAACATTATTCCATTGATTAATCTATATATGTGTGATATACATACAAAATTCAGGTGGGTAGGGCCAAGTAGAGCTAAGGAAATAGCAAAGCCGAGCATGCCCAATTTTAATTAGGCCTAAAAAATCAAGGCCCAACTTGGCAAGTCGAGCCAAAAACAAAAACCAAAGCTTGCCAAAAATCGGCCCAGGCGGAGTTGAGCCAATTTTGCACGTCTATATATAGTATGAGAATGTAATTCTTTATTTTTTTATTTTCATCTTTCAAACTTTTTTATCTTAATTGATATTTTAATAAATAATAATATATTTTAGTATCCCCAAACATGCTTTTTGAGTTAATCATGAAGTGCATAGCAGCAATACCAGTATGGACACCGGGAGTAGGGGCATTCACATATGCCCCCTAATAAATGTTACATATATTTTTTCCAATTTGAATATAAGCTTCTCTCTCTCTCTCTCTCTCTCTCTCTCTCTCTACTTCCACAGGCATATCCCACTCCAATGGTTAGAGATTAGAAAAGAGAGCATGGCCCCTGCTACACAACCCTATTTTTCTTGAAAACTAGACAACCCGATTGGGTCGCGCCTTGGTATAGACCAAACCGGCCTTGGTACTAACTGGTCTTGACCCATATCGAGTAGGATCGAAGAGATGTCCTAGCCTATTAAGGACCAATATTCTTGCACGCATCCTGATTGCCATTTGTTTGTTAGAACAGTACAGTACATGTAGTACCAACCCTGCTGCTACCTAGATCCTTGGTCAACAATGCATATCAGAACACCACCCTCATGTGTCACCCAAACCATGCATCTGGAGACACCCTATTCAAGAGAAAGATAAAGTCAAGATGAAAAATAAGAACAAGAATAACAGATACCAGAGACAACATCCAACAAACTGAGCTCTACCACAATATTCACTAAACAATTGATCCCCAATGTTTTAGCTAATAGGGAAAGGGTTAAAAATGTATGTCAAGCTTAACATGATAGGGCCAACATGTATCACATTACGTTGACTAACACTCAAGCAAAAAATAATCCTCTTTGTTTTAAATTAATATCCTTCTCCTACTCTTATAACTGATATATCCTCTAAGCGAGGTCACTCACATGTTTCATCATTGGGAAGATACAATCATGAAAACACAACTATAATATATCATTTGAGCATTATATATCATTATTGAAAATCAACAATTACAAAAGCACTCTAAAATTATTGAACTTGCTAAGGTGAAAGTACATAGACACCCCTAAATTTAAAGAAAGGAGTCTTTTAGTTTTCTGCAACTAGGGACACCCCCAATAGCTTGTCATGTTACCTGTTCTGAAAACTGACCTCTAGATCAACATTCTCATTCTCTCCAACTTAAGCCAAAAAATTTTAATTTCCAACACATTAGCTCTAATTTTGGCAATATTAGAATGACAATTGTGGAAGACACTTGACACCTATCCTTTCTCTTGGAGTCCTGGATTTTGAACAACTGATTCTTCTCTAACAATAAAACATATTGATTTTGGAGGTAGCACATCTTCCAAGAGAGCACTAGATATAACACGCTGCTATTGAAAGAAATTCATGCATTCCTGGGTATCAACTTAAAAAAGCATTGTTGAAATCAGCTACATGAAATTACCTGCATATCGCCAGCCTTGCAGCACGCATTTATGAATGAGGTGTATGTATGGATGTCAGGAAGAACTCCATCTTGTTTCATTTGTTGCATCAAATCTGCAGCCTCCCAAACATCCCCTCTTCGAGCCCATCTGCATGGCAAGTCAACTGATTAAATAAAAAAAAAAAAAATAGTTTCAATATTGGAATTTCAGGAAATGAAAGTTTTATCCATATGAACTTTACAGGTGAGAGATTGATTTTCTTCCAGATAGGATCCAGAAAATTGGAAATAATTGGCTCATATGTAAATTGAAAAAATGAAGTTGGCAACTACTCGTTAAACCCCTATAAACATTATGATGCAGGTAAAGGACCCATTTATTGTCCACAAGCCTCAGCCATGGGAGAAGCCATGAATGTCTGAAAGACTAAGAAGTGGACAAATAATGGTTGAACACAGAATTTGTATCTGATGCTGGCTAGGAAGCATTAGATCCAGCCAACACCACCAGCCTTAAGTTGGAACCATCTGACGCAAACACAACAGAAACATCCTGACGTCAACATGGTGTCAGCTAGTAATTTATTGGAATTCAAGTCAGGCTTAGTTCATTTGTTGCATATTTTCTAGTGTCAGATTCATCCAACACCAATTTTTATGCATCAAGATCCAAAAGTTAGTACAGGTACCTAAGCATGCTGAATTGTTGACTTTAGTCTTTTTCAGGTTTACTTTTTATGTAATTTGAACCAAATTCTAAGGTATCCAATATCTTAGGCAATGTAAAGGACCCTAAAACAACAAATACTCAATGGTACCTCAATTTTGGCGGAGTCATGATTAAAAAATTTTGAGATTTTAGTGCTCTTATTTTGTTGTGCTGACTCCAATTGATATCTGAGTTTTGCAGAAAAAACCCAAGAGTGCTGATTCTCTTATGTGATACTGTAGTTATCCTGTCGCTTTAGATTTATTATATTTTCTATAAAATTTAGTAAATCAATAATTATTATGCTTTTTTGCATATTTTATTTTTTCTTTTTTTTTTCTTAACTCTGCAACACTACTTTGATAAACCCTTGTGTGTCTTCCAGCTAGACAACTGCACCACATCATGTAAGTATATGACATGCAGTCATTTTATTGCTGCTTACAAGTTAAATCCTAAATCTAGTATATACAATTTGCCAGATGAATTTTCTAAGCCAATTTCTTGATTAATCTTCAAATTCAGAGCACGATTAACTTCACTATTGGATGCAGAATATTCAAAAACTATATATCATGGTAGCTAACTATAATATTAGAAAAAGGAACATAGAACCAACATTTTGAAGCTGGAATGAAGAAAATTTCTGAGGGAGAAATTTGTTCAATTTATAATATGTTGCACTTCAACCTCTAAAAGAAGGTATATTTTATCAACAAAGTTATGAAGCATTTTCAACAGTATCATGGAAAAATGAAGCACATTTTATAAAGAAATATAGATACAATTCAAACGCCACTAATATGCCAGGTTTTATTAGAAACAAACTATCATGTAGAGTTAACATTTACCCATCTATTAAGATGTTATAGACAAATGTGTTCCGTGGTATTTTCTGAGCACTCATTTCCCGTGTTACTGCTAAGGCACTTTGCATCCGCCCTGACTTGCAGCATGCCTTGAGTAATGCTTCATAGGTGAAAACATCAAGCTTTAGACCTTTCACCTTGATTTTTGTAAAATATTCAAAAGCTTTGCCAGTATCACCATCAGCAGCATAGCCTTGCATAATGGTTGTGTAAGTGTGCTCGTTGGGAGGAATCCCAGCAAGAGACATCTTATCAATAACTTCAATAGCTTTCTCCATCTATACAAAAATATATAGGATAAATACATGATTCATCAATTATCACAAAATAACTTCATATACAAACTTTTCAAACTACCTGATGCTTGCGGACGAGACCAAGAATAAGAACATTGTATGTTTCTACAGTTGGAACACAACCACTTTGCCTCATTAGATCAAAAATCTCCAATGCTCTTTTCATATCTCCGGCTGCTGCAAAGCCATATATGATTGGCCTAAATGTTCGAGCTGAAGGTCGATGCCTCTCTTTTTGCATTTTGTCGAGAAGACGAATTGCTCGAGCGATGTTACCCATCTTACAAAATGCATTTATTATAATATTATAGAGGATAGCATCAGGTTTTAATCCTGATTGCAGCATTTCCTCAAAAATGCTGAAACCATTGGCATAATCATTTAACTGGATAAAACCATTGATCAACATTGAGTATGTCTTGCTGTTGTGTCTAATGCCATATGAGTTCATCATCTTGCCAACTTCAAGAGCTTTTGAGACCTTCCCAATCTGAAAGAATGAGAATTCTTAATCAGTCATTACTTGAAAGCAACCGGAATATAACTTATATATGAAGCCCACTAAATTTAAGAAATTTTAATAATACTGAGAATAAAATTTGATTTTTAGAATGAGTAAATCTAGTTTTCAGCATAAAACAAAAACATTTTTTTCTTTTTTCATGAAACTAGGATGGGTGGAAGCCTGATAGAAAATCTAAGTAAGAGCAGGATCAAACCTAGGTATCATGTATTAACACAAGAATTTACCACTCAGACAATTGGCACCCTCTAAACCATGCCTTCTGTTATTCTAGCAGTGGTAATACTTGCGTCTTCATATGTGTAAAAGACCTCACCGCCTAGAGGTTGATTATGGTATCTATCTATAAATTTGCTGCCACCCTTCATACATGATTTTCATCTCAGCTGAGATCTTGTCTGAGGTATCAGTTTGTATCAGTATCAAGCAGTTAGTGTATGATAATATATAAAAATATGGAATCTTATCATCACCACTGATATAAATCATTGTACTTCGAAATACTGTCCTATATGATATCAATATATTGGCCAACACTTTTTTTATCTTTTGATACTACATTAAATGGAATATATAATAACTAAATACTAAAATCAAGATCTGATATGGTTGTTAATTTGCTTTCATAAAATTGGCCTCGTTATATGTTAACTGAGATATGAGGATATCTTGGTCTCTTTAGAAGTTCTTCAGCCTTCCATCTCCACCTAGATAAACCAGTACCTTGGGTCATCTCAGTGTCAGTCATCCACCAAGATGGCCTAGATATTGGCCTTTAAAAACCATACTTTTATATCAATCGCTTACCATGTTAATATTGCTTTGCCTAACTAAGCACCCAAAATAAAGAGGGGGATGAGCTTATGCCATGGGGCAGTGATACCATATGCCTACATGTCCGTGTCACAGGAAGTAAGAGATACTCATGTCAAATTGGCTCAAGACAGTTTGGCGCTTTCATTATCATATCAAAACTTGCTCTTTTATACACAAGTTGTCTAAACTCACCTAGGAGTATTTAGTCAATTGCAGGGCCAAGGCTTGTAATAACATGTATTTCTATTAGATATTAAATGTTAAGAAATTTTCAAAATTGTGCCTTTCTAGTTCCTAAATTACAAACTTTGACTATTTCAAAAGGAGCAAATTAAATTCAAAATATGCAATAAGTAACATAGAATTTGTTTTAATGATTATTTCCAGGATATAGATTGCACAAACACCCAATTTTCTTCTTTCATACCCAAGGAAAAATTGATAAATGCATGTAATCAGAAAACAATAAAAAGCATATACTAAAGAAATGACATATACCTTCGTGTACAAATTAATAAGACAACCATAACTGATGACTGAAGGCGAGAACCCACATTCCTGCAGAACATGCAAAATACAGAATCAAAACACATGATAACAACAGATTACAGCATCAACAAAGTCTACATTGGCAATGTACTTGACTATTCTCATCCACAATATTTCAGAAATACTTTTCAGCAATTGCTGCAAGTCTCTCTAGCTGACAATTTTTTCAGGTTCACTGAATGATCATGACATCTCAATTTTGTGCCCCAAAGATGCATATGGTAACATGAAATTGGCATAATAGGAAGCATGTCCAAGTATCTTCAACTTGGTTAGTGGTTAAAAGGCAATGATGATGTAAATTTAGCATTAAAATCCCCAATAAATATGCCCATGGAAAAATATAAATAATGTATAAGCATAGGAAAGCTCAAATTGAGGTCAAAATGTTGTGAAGCATTCAGCAATGAATTCAGATATTATGGCTAAGTTATCAGAATGCTAAGCTATTGACCATGAAACAAATACTTCATATGGGCATTAGTCCAGCATCCTTTTTAATAGTGCTGCTTCTTGGTCTAAATTATCATATCATTCTGATAGGTTTTTTCTTTTTAACTGTTCACAAATTTCTCCAGAATGAAAGGAAAAAAATAATGAGAAAAGTGTCATGTTAAATTTTTCAGATAAAATTGCTGTGACATGTTGAAACCATGCTCGTAGCTCCTATAAACCAAGTTGTTTTGCATTCTTTTTTCCCTGATATTCTTTTTACTGCTCCTTTTTTCCTTTTATAGGCATTATTTGACGCTATGCGAAAAGCGAGCTTATTCAACAAACATGGACATACTCAGATTTCAACACAACTCTTTGGTAGTGAGCTGCTAGCTTTATCCTTGCAAAAGATATCCTCAAATAATTCAAGAAAAAAGGGATAAATAACAAAAACAACTAAAGCAGATGCATGCCAATATCAAAATATTCCGCAAATAATTGCAACAAGTTCTTCAAAAATGACAATGGCAAAGTACAAATATATTACAAATTATCCTGTTTTTTCATTTTTCATAAAGGAGTGTTCTCAATAACCCATGAGGGAAAAAGAATCAAAATTACAAGACGAAATTGAAATTAATTTTCAATGTACCTTAAGTCTTTCAAACACGATTAAGCATTTTTCGTCATTCCGAATATTTGTGTAACCATCCATCATAGTATGATATAAATCAATAGGGGCATCAATCCCTTCTTCTTCCATTTCCCTTACCAAATCTTCAGCTCGAGCCATGTTACCAGTTTGACTGCAAGTGTTGGAAAAGTTTTAGCAATTCTTGGCAATTGAACAGGAGTTTTGATCTGATCAGGAGAAGTTCATCTTATGACGGTTGAGGTCAAAACTGAAATTGAGGGCAGGATATCCCATCAAAAAAAATTTAAAAAAAAGGTAAAAGGGGAAAAATCAGAAATCAAAAAAAAATAGCATTGAAATATATACTTGGGAGGTGTTTTGGAAAGTTCTCAGAAGTGATAATTTATTATAAAGAGAACCCATCCCATGAGGTGAAACTACATGTTCTTGATGTTTAGAGAAATTCTGCAGTGAAACGATCAAGATAGACGAACTACTTTCAACTAACACAACGTTAACAATATGTCACATAGGTTGAGGGGGTTCATGAGAATAAGATAATGCTAGAAGTCCAAATTGAAGAAGTTGCAAAAGTTAGCAAAGGCAGAAGACAGAGCTCAGGATACATCCATTGAGACACTTAAAAAAATGGTACCCTAGAAAAGCCCAAAAAAAAAATAGTCTGCATGAACAATTCAATCTGAGAATACTGACCAATGAGCATATATAATGTTGCTGTATATGATGGCATTCATGGATGTAATTTTCTGCTTTGCCTCCTTAAACAACTTATCTGCAGATCTTATAAGGCAAATGTAAAACGTATTAGTATCCAGGCCAAAAGGTAACCTTATTGAGACAACAACAATAGCTTTTAAGTTTCAATGCACTTATTTAAATATATTTACAATAACTTCATGACTTGATACAAAACAAACATATCAAATACCTCATATCAGCCAAGTATTAATTATTACCAATAATAAACAATAACATTACAAAAATCCTCGAATCCAAATATTTATCTTTATCTTATCATGAAATGCATGTCTCAGCTGCTTACAGTCAGGCTGCTAAAGCCTTTAACCACTTTTTTCATCAGAGTCAATCATTCTCGCAAAACAAACATGGGAACATGATTAAGAACAGTACTAAAGTGAAAACTCTAGTAATAGCAGAATCTTATTCATCATAACCTTACTATCAGTTTGAATAATGAGAAATCAAAAGTATTAACAAAATGAGTCAGGCAAAAACCTAACAAGACTAGTACAGAATTCTATGGCTAATGAACAGCAGTTATTACTTACTTAGAATCACCAACATTGGCAAAGCCTCCGATGAGAATACTATATGTCACCAGCGTCAACTCAATGCCCTCAGACTTCATTTCTTCAATGCAAGCTAATGCCCCTTGCATATCTCTAGCAACTGCATAAGCGTGAACAAGGCTGCATGAAATGAATTACATTCAATGCAAGAGAATGGAAAGTCCTACATGAGTAATGACATAGAGTACCTCTGATTTGGATCAATCATTCAAAGTCTAGAAACATTTTTAGTTCTAAAAAAGTATGCATGAAGGATGGAGATCAAAAAGACTGAAGTAAAAATACCCAGCATCACAAGATCTCATATTCATATATAATTTTTTTGATACCTTTCATAAGTTTAGTTGCAGAGTCACCAAAGAAACTGATCTCTTATGTTTTCCTCTAATTTGGATGATCATTTAATGTTCCGAAACATTTTTATCTTTAGAAAAGTATGTGGGAACCAAAGAACAAATGAAAATTAAGATATTCGGCAACACAAGATCTAATGTTAGTTGCAGAGTCATGAAAGAACACGGTCCTCTATATTAAAGTTTTTTATATTGTTGTTTCCATCAACTTATTCGGTGAATAACATAAAATGTCAAGATGGATATTATCAAAAAGAATGTATCAAATTTTTTTTAGAAAAAAAGTGAAATTTACAAACAAGCTGTTTGGATTTTGAAAAGTGATCATGCTAGAACACTTTGGATGATTTCAAGAAACATAAATTTAAAAAAAAAAAGAACTTGAAATAAATATTAGTTGATTATCACTTAAATTTCATTTTTAAGATAAACTTGTAATAAGTTTTCAATGATGCTATTTGGAAAAATGATTCCCTTCACTGTCACATACATAGTTTCAAATCTTTACCAACCATTACTAGTTCCCCCACGCGACGTCTAGATCCACAGCAGCTTACAAACTCAAATATCTACAAATTACCATCTTATCTACACCATCTCAATTCAGTGCTATTTGCCAATTGCATTTTCAAGCTTGCATCCATGCAATAATATGAATCAAAAGATTGGATAAAGAATGCCCTTACTTTGTAAACACATATGAGCTTGGTTCTATTCCTCTTGCTCTCATGTTCTCAAAAGTAGCACGGGCATGATGCTTATCCCCTCTTCTTGCGTAGTAATTAACCATCAAACCATACTCTCTTCTAGATGGCTGAACCAAAAGGAACATTTTTTTCAGCATATGAATAAGGCGCACACATATACAGCAACTATATTACAATTAATTACAAATTCATGCAGCAATTGCCCATGTAGTCTATGACTTGAAGTTTGCACCACATGCTAGAGTTGGCAAGAATAATCTTTACAAAGACAATGCCATCAGGTCAAAAGATTAATCCAATCAAAATGTGTTACCTATACTCTTCATATCCACATTGGCATACCCTTTTTCATACTTCATCAAACCTTTGTCCAAAAAAAAAAGAAAAAAAGAAAATCTACTAACAAAAAAAAACCGTAAAACTCATGAAAACTAGATACATGGATGGATGATTTCAGAATTGAAAAGGCTAGAAGGAAGTAGAATATAGTATGCTTATTTAAGGAGCATTAAATAATTATAAACAGAAAATCAAATCAGGATTCTTATCATAATTTGAACTTCCCATTTCTAAAACTGGTGTAATTTACTGGATTTTGTCACCACAGAATTTAAGTTTTCAGACCGTTTTGGATAATCATCTAATCAATATGAATGTCACATCAAGAGATACTGCTACGCAAATGCTTGTGAAAACAATTCTTTTCTTGTTCTTATAAGATTCAAAAAGTCAAAACATTAAAAAGATGTGATAAAATCAAATGCAAACATATCTCAGAATTCAAAGCAAGATCGATACCTTCTGTATCCTCTCAAAAGCCGAGACCACCGCCTGCCAATTCTCCGGCTGGGTCTCCAAAACCTTCCGGAACCTTCTGCAAGCACTATCCCTCTCCTCATGCCACTTGGACCGGAACTCCCTCTGGTCAGAACCCGCCAACCAACGGGCCCTCTCCTCCGACCTCGCCCTCAGCCTCCTCCCGTCATCCAGCCTAACGGTAAGAATCCTCCCATGGAATTCCATGCCGTCAAACTCCACAGCCCTCGCGGCCGATTCCTCCGCAGTGGGACCTCCATAGATCACAAAGCAGTATCCCACGTTCCGCTCGGGATCATCGTGGCCCTTGATCAGCACGACGCTCTTCACGGGCCCGAACTGCCGGAAGAACTCCGCGATCTCGTTCTTCTTGATCCAAAGCGGCAGGTTGCCTACAAAGATCTTACCTTTTTGACGGAATTCGGAGGTAGGCGAGAGGGAGTCGTTGTTGGCAGCCGGAGAGGGCGAATTTCCGACCCTGGACTCGTTTTCTAGGGTTTCTTCGAGCGGCGGAGGAATAGGAGAAGGAGGCGGAGGGGAGAGCTTGCTCGAGAGCCAGAGCTTGGAGGCGAGAGGGTTGGGGGGATTCTGGCGGGGTTTCGAGGGGTCAGGAGTGGTCTGGGTGGTGGTGGGGTCTAGGGGGCGGCGGACGGCAGCGGAGAGCCGCGGGGCGGCGGTCGTCTCCGGCGGGGTTTTCCGGGAGGACTGGAGGAGGGGAGGGGAGGGCTTGTGGGGCTTGGCGGCGAGGTTTATGGGGGAGAAGGAAGCGGGAAGAGAAAGAAAATCCATAAATTATTTGAATTATTATTGAAGCAGTTGGTGCTTTTGAGTTTTGAAGGGTGATGAGAACAAGCGGTGCGGTGCGGCTCTTTCAGGATAACGAAGGAGACGAGGCGGAGAGGTTCTGGGTCGTTTTATTGCGTCAGGATACTTGTGTCGGCACGTGTCATTCACATGAGGGTGGTGATATGTGGTGAAGCACCATAGGATGAGTAGGACGAAGATATGCTTCATGATAGAGGGTACTCAAAGATTGGCGAGAGATCTTTTGAAAGCTCTCTATCAACTCTGGTAGGACTGGTTATGGTCCTATTTGGGGAGCTATTAGTAGTAGAGCTTTTGGAAGTAGAGCTATTGAAAGTAGAGCTGTCTGAAGCAGAGGTTGTTTGCTGTTTGATAACTACATTCTAAAGTGCTGTGACACTTTAACATGTATTTGGTAAACAAACTGAGAAAATATTTTTGTATGACAAAATGACCATAAAGAACATTATTAGTATTATATAACAGAGCATAATAAAATATAATATATATTAATACATAAATATATGATATTGTATAATGTTAATGTAATGTAATATAATATCTTAATATAATATTAAATTATCTAACAT
>JAOXJJ010001002.1:23528-67307 GCA_025769935.1 Phoenix roebelenii
TCCCTCTTCTCGTCTTCTCTGCCTCTCTTCCTCTCTTATTCTCCTCCTCTTCTTCCTCCCTCTTCCTCTGTCTCCTGGTTTTACAGAAGCAACAGTCATCCCAAGTTGGACTTTCACCGCATCAGCCCTTCTCCCGTCCCGGTCCGGCATCAAATGTTCTATACCATTCTTTGCAAAGTGCTTTAACAAGAAGAAATGGCAAAAAAGGACTTCTAGGACAAGCTAAAAAATCTAGTGTTGGCACTTTTTCCATTCCATCCGTTCGAGCACCAACGAACTTGGGGTCTTAGAAAACTTGGTTAGCCAAAAAAGGCACGAAGTCTTCAACAGCGACCGGGTTGGTGTGTATAAGCATGCTGCCGGCATCTAATCAATTGGAAAGATGACGAGGATCAAAGAGAGGATAGAAAAAAGTGTGGATATGGGTACCTTGACCTTCCAGAATTTTCGCCATCGTCACACTATTGCTTGAAGGTGGATAAGGAGTGTAGTGCTAGGTTATGATAGAAGAGTGTAGCACTAGGCTATAGTAAGAGTGTAGCATTAGGTTACGATAAGGATGTAGCACTAAGCTATGGTAAAAAAACTAAGTTACGCCTACTCGTAGGATAAAAGATAGAATAAAACTAAGATAAAGATGCATTGGAATGATTGTCAAAGGATTCTTACAAAGTATAATTCTAATTATTTATATTACAAGACAATTACAACCTACTCTAATGGTTTCTACCTACATCTGGTCTCCACTTCTAGTGGTTCTGGTAACCAAGATCCGTCGTACCGGTACTGATCGGCATACTGATGGCGGCCCGGACCGGTACGTACTGGTTTGATCCGGTCCGTACCGGTATCGTACCGGCTCCGTACCGGTACGGCAGTCATACCGGCCAGTTTTTCAATAAAAACTTTCGGATCCGGTACCGATCCTAGCTCGGACCGGTTCGTACCGGCCTGTACCAGCCGGTATGGCATACCCTGCTGGTAACTGACATCAGCCGTTTATGAGAGCACAAAAGGGCGATCTACACACCGTTTAAATTAGTATTATTGCTAACAGATAACAATAAAATTGCTGATTTAATATTATATTTTTGTTTGGCACAGGTTATCATAAATTAGAGCTTAAATGCGCATTTGGTACAGATGGCGCAGGCCCAATCCTACCATGACCTGGTCAAGCACATTTGCCTCCGAACGACTTCCCATCCAGCCTACGCATATCAGCCCATCTCCCACGTCCCCTGCTACCGGATTCACCTCTCGGAGAGCTGCCAAATCGAAGAAGTAATCTGATGGAGTCCCACCAACCGTCCACATCCTTTCAAATCAGTCTCCGCGTATCTCATCCCGTGAGATCACGCGTGAGCCCAAGCATCAAATCATAGCAAACCTTGAAGCTCCCATGTTCATCCGAATCCACATGATCAACTCCCTTCCTAAGATCCAACCACTCACCAGCCAGCATGTCCGAGATCATCCAGCGTATCGCGCCCGCGTGCCAGCCCATCTGCATCCCAAGCCGTGATCGGCTCCTTCCAGCATCCGTTTCTCCTCCCAGCGATCCCGAGAGATCACGCGTGATCTCAGCATCCAACCTTCAACATCCCAGCAAGGCGTGATCTCAGACACCATTTCCAGCTTCTTCCGGAGCCGACCCAGCCTCCTCTGCGTTCCAGCCATAGCCAAATTCTTCCATGATCAACGTCTTCAGCGTCCCACGCCGGAATCCTAGCTTCCCGCGAATCATGCCTGCGTTCATCACCCACAGATCCCGCGTCCATTCCGAGTCCGCATCCCAGCCATCCACGAAGCTTCCAATTCAACCATCCTCTTCCGTTTCTAGCCATCAAGGAGCCCGTGAAGCCAGCCATCCTCTTCTTCAACCTTCCGCACATCCCTCACGCAATCAGCGCACATCCGCTTCTTTCCCCATTTCAAAAATCCTCCTAGCAAAGATCCCACAGCCAGCCGGGATGGTGATTGCGCATCATCAGCACCCCGCAACTATAAGAGGGGGGAGGCTCTCGGCTGGAAAGTGGGAGCGCTCAGTTGGGCCAAAGAAACAGGGGAGAAGAGAGCTCGGTTTGGGAGAGAAGAAAGAAAGAAAAAAGAAAAAAAACAGAGTATGCTCTGTTTTGGAGAAAAGAGGAATAAAAAATTAGAGGGAGGGGGGAGGCAGTGTTGTTTTTAGTTTTAGTTTTATTAAAATTATTAATTGAGAGTTTTATTTTGGTGGAGAGTTTTACTTTTAAGAATTTTTTTTATGCTGCAATTTTAATTTCTACTCTTTTATTCTGTTCTGCATATTCTGTAATTTTTCTTCTTATGCAATATATTTTTAATTTTCTTTTATGCAATTTATGTTCCAGGCTTCAATCTTCTTAGCTTCCATCCATTTTCTATGCCAAAGCTTTTCTTTGATTAGTTAAATACATAAATGCTTTTCGAATCTAAGTACCTGTCTTTTAGTTAATTTCAAATAGAAAACATTCTCTGGTAGACCAAAGAATCATTCAACCTTTTCGAAGTAATGTTTTTTTTATCATTGTTCAAAAATCGGCTTTGAATCCGAGTGAACGTTTTGAATTTTATGCAACTCCAATCGCCTCCCTGTGGATCAACCTCTTACGACCACTATTCTTCGAGTAGAAAAGATAAGAGTATAATTAAATTAAACTTTGTTTATCGATTCTAACAACGATCTGTTTAGCGTATTTTTAGGTAAACAGGAACTCGACAACAGCCGTCCTCCAGTTATGCACATATAATAGCTCAGTTATGGACCACTATTGCTATGAGTGGTAGAAAGTGCTACCGCAACTCACATCCCTGATACTGGTAAGATCGGTGTCATTAATTAGTTCTTCCACTTGTTCTTGCTAGTATGCCATATAGCCCACTATTCTATGCATGGTAGGTAGTGCTACCCCTCTTCTTACGTCATGGGTGGTGGGAAGATGGATACCACTACTCATTATGGACACTTGTCATTTCTATTGTGTGCCACATAGGCCTTTTTTGCTATGCATGATAGATAGTTCGACCGCTGGCCAACCACTATTCTTAAACTCCACTCTACTAAGACATCATCATAGGCTAATAACTCTTGCCATGGATTGCCGAACCAGGCCGAACTGCTCGGTTCCGCCCATATCGAGCTACCCGATGGGAATCCAGTTTGGTTCAGCCTCCATTTTCGGTTCCGGCCCTGAACCAGCTGGAACCGGTCCCAAACAGACCGGAACCGGGCGAAAAAGTCCGAACCGGACCTGATCGATGTGAACCGGCTAAAACCATCCGGAATTGGCCGGTTCCGTTCCAACTCAGTGCGAACCAGTCAATTCGCACCAAGTTGATCCAATTCTGAACCGGACCCCTCTCTCTCCCTTTGTGTCCTGTTATAATGTTGTTGGAAAGGCCCGAGAAGACCTTCCCAACAACATTAGTAAGCAAGGAACCAAGGTTCCACCATTTTCTTCCTACCAGGTCGAAAATCACACTAATTCAGCACTTCAGAAGAAAGATCCAAGTTTAAATAAAGTGTGCTTCCTCTTTCCTATCTTATTCCATCATTTTTTTGGAGCTTAAAAAAATAACTCAAAAATTGCAAATTAAGAAAAGATCATGCCAACATTTTCGATTGGGATTGATTTTATTATATGTTATAGATCTATGAACGATCTACATGATGACATAAAAATTTTTAATTTTCGGATCATATATAATTTTTAAAAATTAAAAATATATTTTCGGATTAAAAATAAATAAATAATAAATAAATAAGATTGTAAAATAAAAAGCATATTTAGGGGCATGCTAGCTACTCTCCAACAAAATTTGGTGTATATTCATCAAGTTTTGATGCGACAGTGGCCTAGGCTTAAACAACACCAAACACACCTTAAGAAGAAAGGGAAGACAACCCTTAACATGACTCAAAATTGGAAACTAGAGAAACCTGATCTCTAAAAGTTTGATTTGGAAGCTGGGCATGCAGACTGCCTCATATCCATGACCCTACCCTCTTGGCTGGATACAGAAGGATGTTGAACTAAATATCACCAAGGAATGTACCTCTAAATTTATTACAACGGAAAGGTACATTGACAAGGTGATGAGTTAAGTGGTTCCCCTGGATGTATGTTATGTCATCCTTGGGAGCCCTTGTTTATGGGATCAAGATGCAATATTTTAAATGCAGTAGCAAAAATATTAACTCGTGAAGGATGGGAACAAGTTCATGATTAATGCTGCCAGAACACAAGGAAATATTGACCTTATGACTGCAGTTCAAGTGAACAGTGTAGTCAATGCCTGCAAGAAGTTCGTGTTACTGATCCTGAGAGACCAATGCTGCTCAGTACAATCTACTGCCATGAGGGAGACCTTGAGTTCCATCCAAAAAATTGATGTCAAGTGGTGCTGAAAAATTATACGGATCTCTTCCAAGAAATGAAGGGGCTGCTACCCAGAAGTGTAATTGAGCATGAGATTTAGCAACTTGATGATGCTTTCCTACTCAACGTAAGTCTTGCAACTCAGTCATAGAGAACAAGGAGATTAAGAGGCAAGTCAGTTAGCTCCTAGACCAAGGCCTGATCAAGCCTAGTAGCTCACCAAATGGATCACCAGAGGTACAACTACCACTAATTATAGCGCACTTGCATAGTTTGACGAAGGCCAATCATAAGTCCAAGTGGTCCAAGAAGCATCAAGATGTCTTCCAGCTTCTGAATAGATATTTGTTAGGTACCAATCCTTGCATTGCCAAATCCGCAGGCCCTTCAAGATCAAATCTGATTCCTCAAGGTATCACACAGGTAGCCATCCTTATGCAGAATGGGAAATATCCTCATACATGATAGGACACTAGTAGAGTACCAATTGGAGATGTTCCAAGGGGCGTAGCTTAACTACCTACAAATGATAAGGAGCTGTATGCACTGCATCAGGTGGTGAAGCATTAGCATTGATATTTGCTGGCAAGGAGACCATCATGCACATAGACCACAAGCCATTTCGGTTCCTTCAACATAGTCCAAGTTGCAACAAGCTCAGTAGATGCCTTATCCATAGTAGTTGAACCTAGTAATAAGTACAAGAAAGGGGCTATGGATAGACTGATTTGCTATCCAGGCATCCATCAACTACGACCAGTTGGCTGCCATGCAGATTTATCCACTCTATCATGAAAAGTACAGTGACTTGTATGCAAGAGATCCATTTTTGGAAAGGATGGAGAAATCAAAGAAAGACCAACCAACAGAATTTACTTTGAAGGATGGGCTACCATACAGAGTATAATCATATGTCCCTTAGGTTGCTGATTGAGTATATTAGATTAGTGAGGCTAAAATGTCTAAGTTTACATGACAATTTGGAGTGAAGACTCTACTAAACCTGATAAGATACATCTATCGGCCCAAGATGTAGCAACATGTAGCCTAATTCATCAAGAATTTTGTACCATGCAGCACATCAAAGCCCTCTATTAGAAAACTGGGACTATATACACCAGCGCCAATTCCTAGTATCCCTTGGAGAAGTGTTTTGATGGATTTCCACAAGGACAGTCAATGATGAGACACGACCACAACTACTTGTTTATGGTGTTCAAATGTTTTAGAAAGATGTCTGCCTAATACCCTGCGAGGAGAACATCATAAGATAAGCAGCTAGGTTATTCTTTCAATATATTTGAAAAATTTTGTTAATACCTTCTTCCAATTTTTTAGATCAAGACAACTATTTTCTTAGCATTTTCTAGAGATTGTTATGAGAGATGGCAACAAATTGAAGAGGAGCACTACCTTCCACTTAAAGATAAATGGACTAGCAAAGGTTGTGACTAGCAAAGGAGCACTAACTTCTTCAAGTCTATAGTTCGAAGCATCCAAAAACTTGGTATAATGACTTAAGACCTCAAGACCTACCTAGCACATGTGCTTGCATAGGTCCTCACATACTCCTCCCCTTCCATTTAAGCTTTGGCATCCTGGCCGGCCTAAGGTTTCCATCTCAAACACAATCACTCACCATGATTGGCTTGTAGTGAGCCCCAAAATACCCATGCTGCAATGTCCGCTAATCTACATGGGTATGGGCCAGGTCTGCTTTGATTCATTTGTAATGGTTCAAGACTTCACCTAAAAAGGCTAGCCAAGAAGCTGTATTTTAGGTTTCTTGGCTGTATACCTCTAAGTGCACAACCAATGTGGGACTAAACAAATGCCAGTATAGGTCTTCACACTTGGGATGATAGTTTGACCTAACTTCAATTTGCCTATCATAGAACTATTTATGGTTCTACCTAGAAGACACCTTTGAGGCTTATTTAGGTTATCTGTCCATTCAACCTAAAGTTCATGGTTAGTGTTGAGCCAAAGATCAGCAAGCAAGGAGTAAGGCACGAGCTCAAAGATTTCTTGAGAACACCATAAAAAGTGTATTAGGAGGTTTAGGCTCACTACACATATCACAACAAGACATGCAAGGAAATGACAAGCGTCGAGTGAAGTGCAACTTCCAAGAGGGGGAGCTTGTCTAGCTTCACCTAGATCAAGAGAGATTGAAGGGTGAATAGAAAAAGTTGAAAGCACTAAGTTATCCCTTCAAAATTCTGAAGTTTAAGAAGAATGCTTCAAGCTTGATTTGGCAGCTTACATGGAGACATACTTCATCATCAAGGCTGAGGACCTACATCTGTTTGAGCCAATGTATGGGGTCCAAAACCAGCATCCGTACAGGTTGGCTGGCGGTATAGTATGGTATCGTGCCATGCTATTCCGGTGTGTACTGACAAAGGAATACCAGAGAGGGAGGGGAAGAGGGAGGAGAGAGAAGAAAAGACAGAGGGATCGAGGGAGAGGAATGGGGAGAGGGAGAGAGAAGTTGAGAGAGGCGGAGAGCCGGAAGCCCTTTTCGGCCCTCTTCCGTATGGGGGTTCCCCCATTTGAACAAAACAGGAGAGTACTTTTTTATTTTCACAATTTAAACTACAGTCTGCAACATGGTTTACCGTACCGATCGGTACGGGCTGGTACGTCCGGTACTGGACAGAACCGATACGATACAGCTATATTTTTCGGTTCCAACTATTCGCAACCTGTACTGAGCGGTACCTGTACCGACCAGTACCGGCCCGTACTGATCCATACCCGTACCGAACGGTACCGAACCGGTACTAGCCCGTATCCGACCGGCCCATACCGATCTCAATTTTTTTTTTGGCTTTTGGCCCGAACCAGCTGAATCGGTACGGTACCGGTTTGGTTCAGTATGGTACCGGTACCGGTGCCCACCGGTACACCGGTACAGTCGGTACAGCGGACCTTGCCACTCTGCAACCCCCCATTTTAAATCGTGAAAATAAAAACAATACTTTTGTTTCGTTTGAAATAGGTGATCTCCTCATGGAGGGCCGACGAGGGCTTTCGGGCCTCCTCCACCTCTCTTGGCCTCTCTCTCCATCTCCCTCTCCCTCCCTCCCTTTCACTCTCTTCCTCTCTCCTCCCTCTCCCCTATTTCACTAGATTTCTCAAACTGTGGGGCGGAATCGTGCCGGTCCACCCCTGGTATGGCTTGGTATGCCCAGAATCAGGCAATTCGGAGCAGTGCAGCATTCCTTGGTTTGAACCTTCTATGCTAGATGAAGACCAAGGTCATGAACTAGTGCTATGAACCACTTTAGCCACTTTGGGCAAGTCTAAACAATGTTGGGAGCAACATCCACCACATTTAAGGCCTATTTCTTTAGGGGGGCGGCAACTTTACATACTTTGTTTCTTTGAGGTGTATTTTTTAATCGAGCAACTTTCAAAATTTACAATGTGACAATCAGCCGACAGGCCTGTTGAGCTTTGAACGACCCCCCGTTTCTAGGTTATTTCGGCATTTGAAATGACCAATTAAACCGAATTTTGTCATTTTTGAAAACTTTTGATTGGAGCATATCTTTCAATTCGGAAAACTTTATAAGTGGCATAACAAAAGGCAAAGTTGATATAAAAGAAAAGATCTAGCTCCAGAAGAATTTTAGATTTTTCATAATATTTCTTATTGCTTGCTATTTTAGGAAAATTCTAGCCTCTTTTAAACTAGAAAGGAGTCTAACATGGATTTAGGGACTAGAACCTTACTAGTATATAGAGGCATTGTAATTGCATATATTATCCAATTAGTGAAAAAATGGGATTTAGAACCTCCACAATTCTCTTTATTTTTCTTATTTTCTAAAAGAATCCAAGTTGAGTGATTGAAGGAATTACTTCCCTCTTTGATCGGATCAATGATAGATGGTCGCCTCTAGGCATGGCCTCTATCCTAGTACTTTTAAAATTTCTTTTACCCTAGGCTTCTTCCCTTCCCTCCAACCCCTTTCCCTCTTTCCCTTTTCTCTCCCTTTCACTCCTTCCTTTCCTTCGGTCAAGTTCTCTATTTCTTTGTGTGTTTGTTTGTCCCCCAAAACATGGCCAAATGCAAGAGAGGGCTTGTTTAGGAGTAGTTTTCCTTACAACCAGGTTTAATAATTTTAACCCATTTCCACTACTAAAATTTGAGAAGAACATAATTTTGATAGTCTAAATTAAGAGCTATGCCAAAAAAACTAACAACAAATTTCTAGTTGTGGGGGAACTAATGAATCATTTATTTAAATCTACTATTAGAATCATCTTAAATCTATGTTATTGTATTCATATAATGATACCATTCTACATTCAAGAAAACTTATTCTCAAGAAAAAGGACTTATTCTAGCTAAATGGGGATTTTTTGTGTTTCTATTTTTGTCACTTGATAAAAGCTGAAAATACGTGCAATGAAATCATGATACCACTAGATTGGAAGCTCTTATGATAGTGCTTAAAAAACTTAGCCTTTTAGATATTTTATTTATAATTTTCATTTTAATGTTTTCCATTTGTAATTAATAACAATCAATATATTTATTGTCTTTGCCATGGTTCGTTTGCAGTGGAACTAGCAGTTGAACCAATCACTCATAGAGGGCCAATTTCATGAGTTAATCAGACTTTTATAACATGAGAACCAAGTAGGCCTACAAATAGGCTAGGTTGACCCTACCTAATTAGATTTTTTTGCAGACTTGTAGGATCGGTTTGGGTCAGAAAAATGGCTTTTTTTTGAAAGTGAGAAAGATCTAGATCACACAAAACAGCAACCATGGCCTAGCATATGCACCAAGCAACTCTAGCGTGGGACAAAAATTGATGACCTAATGCCATATCCAAGTCAATCCTTAAATCTAAAACTTTGGTAAGTAGAGATTCTTAGATAAAAAAATCAGTATATGATGTTACTGAAATTGTTTATTTTTTCCACTCAATTCATGTTATCCTCCAAAATATATAAATTATGGCTGCAAAGTATTTGTAGTGGTTGTAGATCATGATCAATGGTGTGGATCTACAATTTGGATGACCCATCACTCAATTTTAAATCCTTTTAACAAATATTTAACTACATATATATAAAGGTTCTTTAAACCGATACCGAGGATCGCATTGACTGGCAATTAGTTTGGCATGGTACTAGCACGTATTACATCGAGCTGAGGTGCACCAGAGATGAAATATCAGAAGAAGAGAAGGGGAGAGAGGGAGAAACCCTAACCTTATCCCTAATCCTAGAAGGAGAACTAGGGAGAGAGGAAGAAGAGGAAGATGGGGGGAGAGAGAGGCAAACTGAGGAGAGGTGACAGCAACGATATCGGTGTTAGCATTGACCAAGGGCTCGAGAATTGTGCTAAATCAAGGGAGAGGGTATCGGCATCAATCAAGGGGAGACAATCCGAACAATCGATCAAGGGAGAGGGCATCAACACCGGCATTGATCAACATATATCACCAAGAGAGAGAGATCTGATAGAGAGAACCGAGGGAGAGGGAGAGCCAGAGAGAAGCTTCGAGAGATTGCTTGATGCTCTTATATAAAGAAAAGAAAAAAGGGATTAGATCAAATCGAATAGCCGAACCGTGTCGGTTACCAACAGTCAAATTCGGTACATCTCGAACCATCTGGTTCGGCACGGTTCAGTGAACCTTTATATATGTATGTATGTATGATTCGTTGCATCGGTGTGTATCGTGCCATATCGGTGTATACTACCCCGTATTAGGTGTGTCAAACCAACTCCTTCACTGAGCATATTGAAACCATACCAGTATGGTACCGGTACAAGGTTTAGTACCATGATGGTGAACCTTGCCTATAGATGTATATATATGTACACGTATGTATGCATGAATTCAACATATATATATATATATATGTACATGCATATATTTATATGTGTACATAATTCTTTGGAATAAATCTGATTGGGCTGAAATTCAGAATTCATGATTAAGGATTCAATTAATGGATGATTAAATACATGCTCAAATTGATTTTGGCTGAATTTAAGTTTTTCAACCAATCAAATAGACACATGATTTGCATGGATCAATGTATGACAAAATTAGGCTTGATCAAATAATAAACAAGCTGACCTAGATCTCAAGTTTAATTAATGTCAAGATGATCTTGATTAGCCCTATGCTCAATCAAGCTGGGTTCTACCACCCCACCTTGTTATCATGGTATGTTGAACCAGCCCGTACCGGCTGGTTTAGCACGTACCATACCGGTCCATCCCTGACCGGTATGGTACAGCAGTGAAAAATGGTTCTGGCTCCATAGGGGTCGGAACCGAGTGACTGGACTGGTTCCCACCGGTACAAACCTGGTATCATTTTGTACGCGTGTTCTGTGGCATTTTCTTTTCTGGCATTGTCCACAGCGCGCCGCTTGCGCTATTGTCGGTTCGGTATTGGTTCGACCGGTCCCGAACCGGTCCAGTAGGTGACCAGTACGCCTACTGATACAGATTCGGCATATCTTACTTGTTACAGAATGGGCTGGAACCTATCTAAAATGATGACCCAAAAGAAAACCTAGTCAGCTCCTGGTCATGATTGTGTCGGTCTGAACCTAGTCTGCTTGCAGGCCTAGAGGGCTAGAACTAAGAAGAAAGATAGCATCAGACAAAGTTATCCTTTGACTAGAATAAAAGGAAAGAATAAAAGAATAAAATAAGAATTCTTTTCTTAGGTTTTAGTCTCGGCATTTACTACCACATGGAGGTAATTTTTCCCTTTCGTTGCGTATGTAGGCCATACAATGTTGATTTTTCAGTAGTTTTTCTTTATTTTCCTTGAGTTGGGAGAGGGAGATAGATGATAAACATAATTCTTAATAGGCCAAGACTTCCAAAATAGGCTTATTTCAATTCTTTCTGAAAAGACTAATGCGAACAATTCATTAGAAGGCATCGCTATTAAGACAATGATATCATCTTTTATATAAAATAAACACAGCATTCAGTAACAGCACGGTCATTTAAATGAATAATTACTTAACCTCAAGAATATAAGAAAGAAATTCCTAAATTCAATATACTTGTGAATCTACTAGACACTGAAAAGCTTCGCAAATTCTAAATATTAAAATTTTGAACAACTAAAGTTGAATAAGTAAATTATATTTATATATATGTATGTATGTATGTATGTATGTATGTATATATATATGTTCACAATACAAAATACTGTTGTACTGATTTCTACTGATATGCAATATTAGCTTCAACCAAAAACTATCAAGACTAACAAATAAAGGGCCAACATATGAAATAATACTCTAAATGTTGTTTAATAACTTTTCCAAGCTTCTTTTATTTCTCTTCTATGAATTTTCCTGAATTTCATTACTGAAAAATTAGAAGCATGGAGCATAACTGTCGAAAGGCCCAAATATGAATCTTCACCAGCTCAACCAAAGCTAAAACAGAATCAAGTTTTAAATCTTGATAGCATTACTAGAAAAAGTCTTTAATTGTTGGCAAATTTCTAAAGTTACCTTTCAACCATGAAAAATCAAGGTAGCAGTTAATAAACTGGGCATGTTAACTACAAATCTAGATAAATTTTCCCTCTATATTCATCTTCCTTGTGCCTATTCTCTTACTTCATGTATCTCATATTTGATAAATATTCATCAGTTCATGGCTTGTCCTTCATTATTGTAGAACATACATTCAATTCCCTTGTACTAAAACTAAGCCCGACTATCTAAAGCAAATGATTACTCTTTTATGTACCTACCATGCTTTATACTAAATTCATCTATGAAGCACCAAAGCACATAACAACCATTTAAAAAAGCATTCTGACCAGATTACATGGTTCTTGGTGTATAAATCAACATTAATACTTCATTAAACAAAATGTTACCTGTTTCAGCCAGCATTCCTGATGTTTGTGTTCATAAATGTCCGGCGAATAGCATCCAAACTCTGATGGGCAATAAACCCATATATTGCACTTCATTTGCCCTGGTTTTGCATGTTTTGCCTGATCTAAGCAAGCCTGACAACAGTCAGCAGCACTTTCTTTATGGTGGGTTAGGCCCCATCTAACAGCAGTGCCATCATAATCAGTATGAAGCTCAGCGTGGCATTCAGAAGGCAGTGGTCGACCTGGAATTATCTCCTCCTCTACGGGAATGGTGCAATAGAAAAATTAATAAACACTATTGTCATCTAGCATTTGGAAATTGTATCTGAGAACTATTCACCCATAAAAAAGTGGCTAAAGGAGTTGTGTACAAAAGCATTGTACAAAAGCATTGAAACAGCAGAAGGAAAAACCTGATTTAAGGACGTGGTTATGAAAAGGATTTACCAAGATCCTGATCATTCTCAGGTTTGTCATTGTTCTCTGTGTTAATAACGTCAGGTGGCAACCAAAGACCAATGTCTTCTAATAGCAAAGGCCAATTAGACTCAAAGGCCCTTCGCAGCATCTCTACAATCAACCATGTTCTCTATTTGTTAGAAGTCGTGGCTAAAAAGGAAAGAAAATAAGGAAAAGAAAATGTAAATCTAGGTCGGAACCAATAAAAATAATTTGGTATTCACTTTGAGAATATCAACAACATAGCTAAAAAAGCTTACATAGCTAAAAAAATGCTTATACGGCCAAGTGAAGTTTGCTTACTTGCTTCCTGCATCGAGATGCTTGAATTTGACCTAGATTTTGCATATCTTGCTTGTTTAACTTCCTCTAGTTTCTCAACATGCCATAATTCTACTGCTGCTGCTCACAGATAATCTTCATATTAACTTGCAGGTTACAAGTTGAATGAAACCAAAGAACAAAAATTTGAAAATCTAATGGAATCAATTGAGTAGCAATTTTTTTTATTTTAGTTTTTAAATGTTGCATTCAGCTTTAATATTTGCTACAATGTAAATCTCAAGTTACTTATTTCCATGGCAAGCGCATATCCACACTTGGATTTTTGCTGGCATTAAAGTATCATCCATGTTTGAGCAGCTTGAGAGAAACATTATACCTCTAAATTAAAAGTAGTTTGCCTTTGTATATAATGATGCATTCCATTTTTATGCTTGTTTTCACCACAAAATGAAAAAAATGCATTCAGGTTCTCTCACAGATTATAAAATTGGAGGTAATCCTAAGTAGCAAAGCTTGGCCAAAAAGGATTCAAAAATCAAACCTCAATTGTTGGGAGTAGGCTTCATGGCTATGATTTATTTCTTACTCACACACTGGTCTTTTATATTTGCAATAAAGAAAAACAATGCACTTCGCTCAGATGTCCTCCTCAAATTTACTGTGTAACATGTTGCATAACGTTTAAAACAGAGGGCTCAAATATGAAACCTGGTCCCCGATAAGCGCTCCCATTTTATTCCACCATTCCGTATAAGTAACAATTAAGGAGATGTAACCTTTAAAAAAAAAAATTGAAAATAGGGAATATGGCTTCATTAGCAAATGGTATAATCCAGAGAAATATAAGCCTTTTATTGGCAGTACATAATAATATTGTAAGTTTTAACTTCTAGAACAAGAAATGTGCTAGTTCGGATGCAATCTGTTTTTGTATCAGACATAAAGAAAAAAGAAAAGAGGGAAGAAGAAGAAGAAAAAGAAGAAGAAGAAGAAATACGTGCTTCTATCTATCTTTGTGCGTGAGTGGGAGAGATTTATGCAACCATGTCTTGAGTAACCAATTTTGAAAGGTGGATTTTTGCCCAAGATTCGCCGTACCAGTACTGGACCCCGTACCGGTGCCAGTCATGGTATGCTGTACCAGTCGGTACCGGACGTACCGTACCAGTACCGATGGGTACCGATATCGGTATGCCAGTGTCGGTACGCCTGGCGTACCGCATATCGTACCGTACCGACACTCGGTATGCCTATGCTAATGCGGCACCGATATGGGATTCGGTACCGGTACAGCGAACTTTGGGTACCACACTAGTATAGTATCGATACAGTACGGTATGTAGTACGCCTAGCGTACCGAGTGCAACTTTCCCAATTGACATGTCAATGAAAGCTTTATCTATAGAATAGTCAAATAAATGGTAACCAGGCTAATCTGCTTCAATATCTGTCCGTGAAGTTAAAAAGTCATGGCATCAATTGTAAGTTGGTGCCATCAGGCTAAACTGATTAATATATGCTTGGAACTAGGAGTATGCTTTCAGCCAAATTGGACTGACACATACATAAAAGAGACAAAAACCTAGAACCCAAATAAAACAGAGAAAAGGAGTTGCAAGAAGAAAAGTTCAAGTGCTATAGCTGGTGTAATGGAAGATTTCCCAACGCTTCATTCAAACCGACACTATATTATGCCCAAGAGAGGAGCAACGGAAAAAACAAACATCAGCTGAGTAATTTTCTTTTTTTTTTTTTTTTCTTTTGGTTGACATTTCTGAGTTACTAAATCATGTCTGGCTCAATATCCATTTATAATATTTTGACTAACTTAAGAAAAGTATACTCTTATCAAGCCTATGTTTTGACTAAAAACAGACATAACAGACTAGTAAACATTTGTAAAACTAAACCTCCTAAAATGACACCTCAGTCCTCATGATATTCGCAATCAAACATGGGGTGGAAGGAACTAAAATAAATCAAGCAAGTATAAACAACAACCCAATGATGAAATCACAAGTCACTACAAATGAATCCTTTGCCTCCTACCCACCTCGCTGTTCAGTCACATTAGCATTATTGCCCAGATCTTTTAACCTTTGCAGAATCTCATTGGCCAGCTTCTGCTTCAAGGGCTGCGGCAACTTCGACCTCCTCTTCTCTTCTCTAGCGAATTCCTTTCTCAGTTTTTTCACCTTTTCTCATTCCAAAACAGAACTACATCACCAGATCTACAAAAAAAAAAAAAGCACAAACGTAGAAAGAAAGAAAAATGGAAAAGGGAGAGAAGTGGATTGTTACCACTTTGACAAGCTCGAGAGGCTCCGAAGCTTTCCGAACACGAATCGACTCTTCGGTTCTCTTAATCTGATCTTCTGTTTGCTTCCCATCTTAAAATAACCCAAACAAAACCACATAAATCCAGCAGAAATCAAGAACGCGGAACGACATTTCGGCAATGAACAAGAAAGGCGCCGCCTTTTCACCTGAAAACGGATTGTAATCGGAGCCGGAGGTGGAATCGAGGCGGAAGGAGGAGTAGAAATAGCGCAGCAGGAAGAGAGCCACCACGAGATTCATGCAGCAGATGGCAACGGTGATCCGCTTAAAGGAGCAACATCTCCCCGCGCTACCTATCTCCACCGCGCCCCTCGCCATCCCGCCTCCGCCGCCCTCTGCTCCTCGTCCTCCTCCTCGCCGGGAGCGCCGTCGGCTTCATGTCATCGTCGCCAATCCAGTCGCCCTCTTCGGCTCGCGAGCAAGATCGGAGTGCCGGGATTCGACAACCTTTTTCTCGTTTCTTTCTTGAGGCTTCAGCAACCGACGGGATTAAAGAAGGGGGGATTAAACGGAATAACGATGCGAACTGGGATTCGGGGGATTTATGCTGTCGGAGGCTTGAAGATGCTCATCGGCGGGGACAGGACCTCGGCGGCGGCAACTGGTTGCCGAGTTACCAAGAAATGCATCCTTCGTTATGGTCATCCTCGGAGTAGGATAAGAGTTCGATGTGCATGAGGCGTTGAGTTCATCGGACGGCTGCATGGGATTGGGGTACTGAGAGGGAGCGAGGGACACTCTACTATGTGCTGCTCCGAGGAGAAGCATAACAAGAAGGAATAAGAAATTCCGGTCGGTGGATGTGATCTAAAATGTGCTTGCGTGGGAGTCCTTCATTGGTCGATCCTCCAAGAAAGGTGGGGCCGGCGGGCATGGATGAAAAGCCGGATGGTGAAACAAAATTAATCAATTAACCGGGATAGCGGCATGCCGACACCCCTGAGCCCTCACACTTGTGGGACCCATTTCCTTCTTTTCTTTTTTCTTATTTTCTGCTGATTATGTGCAACCGGGACGGTAGAATTATCAGTTTTTGCAGCTAAAGGCTCTGAAATTTGCACCAGTGGTGATAATTTTGGAATTTGGACCCAAGGTCGAAAGCATCATCCCGTCTACCATCTAACCCCCCATCTGCCAAAAAAAAAAAAGCAACGATTACTATAGGTTCTGGTGTATCTTTTGAGAGGATGATTGATCTTTTTCCATAATGTCGGACAGTTGGTGTGATGTTGATGATTAAGTCGTGTCTTATATAAATCTCTAAGCATATCAATTTGTCATTCATCCATTGATCTCAAAGGGAAAGATGAATTCTACTTTTGCACGAAATATCCAACTTATGTCTAATTATTTGATTCAGATTATATATTGAAATTGGGTTGGGTAAGAATTAGCTTAAACTAATATAATTATAAATAGATTAGGATGCATTTGACCATAAATTAAACAAATATTTGAAGTTAAGTTTTAAATTTTTAAAATAGTGGTAATTGGAAAATGGGTCTCGGTAAAATCAAAATTAAGTTGGTTGGTTAGAAAATTACTAGTCCAGAGAATGAAAATATGAAAAAGGGTTGAAGAAAGGAAGTGTCTAAGATTTTATAATGTTTTCTTCCATACTTTGTATTTTTGTCCTTACTTTCCTACTTTCAATGGATGCTGAGCATCACTTTTATAATCATTTGTCAGGCATATAATTGATAGTTAAGTGCTTATTGGGTTGGGTGGGTACCATGAATCAATATTAATTAAGTGGATATGGTTTGGGTTCATATTTTTGAACATGATTAAAATGAATAGGGTGTGGAGCTAAAGGTGTTCTGACCTAACTCAAATTTGATCTAACCCAACCTAAATCCAACCCAATTTATTGTTGTCCTTATGCATATGATTCAATCCTAGAAAATAATGCCACTTTAGTGGGATAAACAATGGAAACCAAAATAACCATGTTCTACGAAAATATAGTCATGTTTAGAATAACATGACACTTATTCAGCCTCATCCAACAACCAAACACATTTAATGATCTGTAGTTGCAGAACAAGTTGGGGAAAGGATATCCTTTGTACTGTTGAGCGAACAGGCCTATTCCTTGGAATGCGCGTGTTTTAATATTTGGGTGATGGATACGTGCATAAGATAGGTAGAGGAATAAGTTTTGAATTTTATTATAAAGACCAAATTGTTTTTTAACTTTTTGAGTAATTATAAAGTGGATCGGAACAAACTGGCAGCCAGAAAAAGACTTATACCATAACTAAAAATCACCTTATAGTTTAATGCAAGTATTAGATCTACTGCATCATAAGAAGTGAGTTTCTTTCCAAAACCTTATGCAACATTACATGACAAATATTTAAATCTATGCAATCGTATTATCATTTTTTTTTATGCAGCCACGGAAAATGACATCTCTTTCATGCTCTATACATAAATATTAAACCCTGCCATGTATAATACTATACCCCAAAAATTTCCATCAATACTATTATGGTACCATCAACAACATAAACATGGCCATGAGGCCTTCTCCCAAAAATTTGGGATTTATCTTGCTTTCACCAAGATTTGGGGGTTAAATACTTAAATGTATTTTAGGTAGAGGTATGTAGCTCATTGCCTATAAATAAATGTATTTTATCAAAAAGAAACATTATATATTATTCAGGTTTAAAAGAAAAGATATAAATGAGCAACACGAGGACAGGGTGCACAATCTGAGCGTATGTTAGTATAAATATATAAAATATCTCGAGGAGACCTTCGCCACAGTTTGATGGAGGGTAACAATTAATGACTGACGTTTCATCCCATAAAAAATAGTTTCAAGAACTACATAACGGATCACCTATACACGTGTCCATGAACATACTCAAATAAAAGAAGTTTATATTTATATTGGGCTTCTTAGACATGGATTCTTAATCTAATGCGTAAAAGAAAGCTTGCTTGAGATTTTTCAGATTTTATCTAACCATTTTTAGGCTTCTATTTCTAGATTCTGGGATTATTTTCCCCCAGTTAGTTTTCTACCATAAAATTTTGACTCTGGGAGCAACTACCGGTTTCCAAATCTATTTGAAGTTGTCCCGTGCAAAGTCATCATGTTCCTTTTGAGTAGTAGAGTAGACATCCCGTGCTTTCAACCGAGATGATGTTGTTACCTCTGCAATCGGATATTTTGATATTGCAATAAACATAACCTGCATAACAATTTCCTCCTAAAACAATTGTTGCAGCAAATCACAGTTCCAAGATTTATCCCTATTCAGCGGACAAGAAACTGTGAGACCCAAAAGAGGGGGGAAAAAATTTTGGATGCACGTGTGAGGAGGGAAGAAGACTTGTGACTCTCTTGAGCTCATTAGACAGAATCCGACCACAGGCGGGATTCCGCTCGTGACCGAGCTCTATTTAGAACTCCTTATCACCCCTTCTACCCCACCTAACCCAAAACCCTGATCGAAGCCCGTCGCAAGAGTTCTTCAAATTTCTTTCTAAACATCGGTCACCATTTGCACTATCACCATGGTCAAATACCGTCGGAAACCAAGTAAGGACCTAACCTTCTTCGATCTACCTTTCTTCTCTTTCAGCCGGAGTCTTGGAACCCCAATTTTGGTAGGTGATCACCCGATTTTTGGCGAAAAAGAGGTTGCTATGTTTCCCAGTTATTGGAAAACTGATCTTTTTCTTTTGATTCCGGAAGTTTCCGCCACTGACACTCGCCATTGGGGTCTTCCTTTGGTTCCTCATGGTGGCTGGAAGCCACGGCTAGAGCTCCACACACCGGGATGCCATGGATTCCACGGTTTAAGGGGTTGAAATCCCTATTTTTGGGTGCGTTTTTGCCCCGTCGGATGCCTATTGGTTGGCCGTAAATCTTCTAACCCAAGTACCACCCGTAGCCACCCTCTCTCTCTCTCTTCCTTTTGTCGCACCCCACACCCGAAGCATGACAAACGCCACATGGCTGCACGGCAGATCGTATCAAAACAATGACAAATCCTTAAAATTTATGTAATCATTAATTTATTCAAATGGTCCTTACAAAACTTTTAAAGTAACATGCGCTAACATAAATCAAATAATCCAACTAATCTAACTAAAATGCCAATAACTGAAAGAAACTTCAAAAAATCTAGTGCATTCCCTAGTTCCGTGCAATCATGCTTTTGGATGTAAAACGCAGAAAACATATAATAATGAGCTACACTAACTTAATAAGCAACATAATATCCTAGAGTGGGGTCAAAACATGCAGATATTTAATTAAAACACAAAATAATGATTGTAAAATAAATCACAAATAAACATATTTTTTTTGAAATTTATTAAGCATTTTCTTAAAAACTGATATTAGGATCCCAACATCAATAGACTACGACCACGTAACCCAGTGACATGGTCGTACAAAGTACCAAAAATCACTATTATTAATCACTAGTGGTAACGGTGTCTAAATATCACTATTCTAATCACTAGTAGTGTGGTGTCAAAATCAGTTCCTCATAAATTACAAGTCGACAGAGCCAACGAATAATTCTCATTGGCGGGACCAGATCATAGCCATGCTGAGAATACATACATACCAAAATAGATTTTTGCCCAGTCATATTTCAGATTTTATAACATATAACATAATTTTGAAATGATCATTAACAAACCGACCCTTTTTAACTAAATACAAAACATGTATCAAAATCTAATCCACTAAAAATTAATTTATCCAAATAATTTAGAAAAACATACTTTGAAGCATTAAGTTACTTACCTCTTCTCGTTTAAACCCACTTTAGACAAATAGATCAAGTGTACCTATTTCATATTATTAAAATATTATTAATTTTAATATCATTCCCGAAGTCAAAATTAAATACTACTATTTCATGCCTCCAGATTAGATTGGTTAGGTAACAGTGCTCAACTGCTCAGGTAAGTCCGAGCCAGGAGGATACAATAGGTCAGATAAAGATCAAAAATAATCAATATAGCTGGGGCTAAAGTTATGGCTGGTCTACCGCCTAGGTACTGATGCGGTTCAGGGTCTCTAAACTAGATCAACTTGGATCCTAGCAATAAGAAGAACAGGGCTTACACGAGGATCCTCGAGCTTGTCTATAGAGAGAAAAAGGAGGAGAGGAGAGAGAATGTTAGCTCGAGTCTAGATTTGGTCTGATCCTAGTGTTGGGCTCGGTCCGAGTGGTTCGAATCGACTATTAGAGGAAAGATGTAGATCTAGTCAGAATGTAGGCCTGCTTAGAGAGAGAAAGAGATACACAATCTAAGGCTAGTTGAGCTTTTGGGCTTGATCCATGTAGTTAGGTCCAATCGAAGATTTGACCTGTTCAATCCAGTTGGACCAAAATCCGAAAAGAGATATTTGGCCTAGATTGACCTGGATCAATTAATGTATCTGATCCAAAATGAACGAACTCGAACCACAATGGATGAACAGTGCCTAACACGGCCCAAAAAAAATATGGTCCACAATAGATGAGCAGGGCCCAAAATGAATGATCACAGCCCAAAATGAACACGGCCTACAATGGGTGAACATGGCCCAAAATGAATACAATCCACAATGGACATAGCCCACAATGGGTGAGTGAACAGGGTCCAACATTATCCAAAAGGTATATGACCCATAATAGACACAACCCAATAGGATAAACAGGGCCCAACAAAATGAACAAGGCCCAAACTCAGCCCATAATGGATACGGCTTAGCAGGGCCCAAATTTGGCCCACAAAGGGCACCGCATAATAGGGCTAAAATAGATGAATTGGGCCCAATTTTAGCCCATAATGGGCATAGCTCAACAAGGCCCAAGATGGCTAAAGTGGCCCAAGTTTGGCCCATAATAGGCACAACCCTATGGGGCCCAACATGGCTGAATTGGCTAAGTTTAACCCACAATGGGCACGGCCCAACAAGGCCCAAAATCACTGGACTGGCCCAAATTTGAACAGGGCCCAAACTCGGGCCAGTTCGTTCCTATGGGAGGGTTCTTCATCCTGAGAAATAAGAAACCGGGGGGAAAGGAGAATAAAAAGAAGAGAGGAAGGAGCGGAGAGGAGAGGAAGGGGAGACCGATGGCCTGGCGGTGGCTCGGCCAGTGGCTCGTGGACGCACGACCGGCGGCGAGGTGGTTGTGGCCTGCGGCACGCTGCCGCGGTGGCTTGGCCGTGAAGAGAAAAACTGAGGACATCCTCGGTTTGGATCCGGAACAGAGGAAAGGAAAAGCTTGAATCGGTTTAACTAGAAATGGAACAAAGGGAAGGTGGCTCACCGGCACATCGACGGAGGGGAGGATCTCGGTCGTGGGTGGCTCGGTCCGATGGCTAGCGATGGCGGAGCTCCAAAACATGGAGAAGGAGCCTCGGAACAGAGTATGCGGAGGAAATGGAGAGAGAGAATGGAAAGATGGCTGGACGGAGCTCATGGATGGTGGCGCGACGGTCGCCGGAGGCAAGGGAGAAGAGGTGGGAGCTCGGTGGTGGATCAGAGGTGGGTTGATCACTTGGAAGGAGGGTTTGTATAGAGCAAGTTTTGAAGAGCTCACCGCGGCAATTTCCACGGTGGTTGAGCGCGATCAGCGGTCGCGAAATGGCCACGGCTCCTCCACGGCCACGTTCGCGATCCTCTGTCCTGGCTTCTTCGAAATGAGGTCTTGGCGGGCTGCCGGCTTCAGTTTGTTATCTCCCACCTCTTCCTTGATTGGAGATTTTTTTTTATTATTTTTTTTATTTTTGCTTAAGCGGATACTTCATACAGTACGTATATAAATACATCCAATAAAATCAAAATATAACAGCTTGCGAAGTATCAGTGACAGCTCCCCTCTTCTAACCAAAGGGTGTATCTTGAGTGGTGGGCCGCATAGACAACCACCCAGTCGGCCACCCCATTAGCTTCTCTGAATACATGCTTGGCCTGGAATGCCTCCTCATCTCTCATCATCATCCCTATGTCCCGGATTAAGGGGTGGTCCATGCTTTCACCACTCGATCCCCCCTGAATTCACTCAATAACCGTGGTCGAGTCGCCCTTTAGAATGATTGAACTGGCCTGCAGCACTACTCGCACATGTCGAAGACCCGCCCAAACAGCTCGCAACTCTGCCCCCGGAACTATCATGTTAAATAGCTGGCAACCACATGCTGCCACCATCCTAGAGTGCAGGTCCCGTATAATAAAGCCTGCACCGCCGTGCGTACCGACATCCAGCACCGACCCATCGAAGTTGACCTTGAGGAAGCTCGGAGGTGGGGGCTCCCAAGTGGAAAACACCGTCTGAGGAGCTACCGGACCAGAGAGGGAACTCCAGATGTCCCGGGCTGTCAAGAGTCTATCTGAGGAGGGGGTAGGCCTGATCTTCATGGCCCGTGCTCGAGCAAACCTGCAACAAACCTCGGTGACACCCTACACTCGCCGAAAGTACGAGCGTTTCTTGCTAGCCAGATACTTTCTCTTACCCATGTTTCTCTCTACTTTCTCTAGAGGTGTTGGATTCGGTAAGGGACTCTTCTCAATGATTTTGGATCAACCTTGGTGAATGCCTTGATCCATGGTCATCTGGCAGTATGTCAGCTCCCATCTCAGTCCTTACCATATATTTTTAAATTTGATCATTTTGATCTTTATTGAACCACCTATACCCTAGTTCAACTATGATCAGATGAATTTTATCTTGATCGGACTGATTGGGGTGTCGGGCACCCCACTTGATCAGTCCTATAAGAGTGTTGGAATTTAGGACTTTTATTTTTAGAACAATCATGATAAAATTTTGATAAGGATATGATTTTTAAATATCAAGATATGAGAAGAATTTTCAAAATTGATGGAACCTATAGTTTGGATTTGCTCGCGAGGTAAGTGATGTTTTACTTTTTCACAATGTATTAGTGATTATAAATTATTATATTAATAATATTTGAATCGAACTATTGATGATGCATGAATTTGATAAACATTTAATTATTGACTATGTTTTATTTTGAAATATTTTGATGATGTATGATTGTATTATGGATTATGATTGATCAATTTTGATATCGCATGATTTCTAATATTTTTTATAGAATTAAAATAAAAAACTCTATAATGATTTTGAATTTTCAACCTGGCTATGTTAAAGACCCCGCCAATAAAGGCTAATTCATTAGCATTCAATTAGTCTTAAAGGTTATGTTGTAAGAAGACATGCAACATACCGTAAATAGATATGCGGTCCTGATGGATGTTGCTGCAAAGATAATGCGCAGCATGGCGTAAGAAGATGCGCGGTGTTATGACCCTGTCATAGAAAAAATAAGGTCGTAGTCTATAGTTGATAAGATAAATTAAATATTTGTAAGAATTGCAATTCATGAATAAAAATTTAAATTTCGAGAAAGATACGATTTGCATGTCAATATTGCATGTATGATTATTTTATGCAAATTATTATTTGCATGATAGAAACCATCCAATCCCCGTGAAAAAGCAGGTTGTATATAAGAATAGGTCTGTTTTGAATAGGAATATTTGAGATCCATGGGCCTTGTAACACATTAATTCTCACGCCACCCCCAATTTGCCAGTGTACCCACTGTTATACCCATTCTGACGCTGTACAAATGGCCTTCGAGATTGCTGATGCTCCCCTCCTAGGCTGATATGCATTCCAACCAGAAAAATTATATTTTACTGCCACTAATTTGCACCAAACAGAATCTTCATTAAAAACCAGTGCATCAGCAGCCTTGCCCATGAAAACTTCTCTACGAAATTTTAAGTTGTTGCAGTCCAAGTCCCCCATTACGTTCTCTTGCTTTTGCATACTTTTTCCCAAGATGACAGATGAAGCCTCTTGGCTCCTGTTTCATGTCCCCAAAGAAACCTGAAGATCTTTTCCAAATCATTAAGCACACAGATGTAGGAACTGCAGTATTTGTAAGGAGATGGATGTTAGTTGAAGCAAGAATAGATTGTAACAAGACCACTCTCCTTACCTGTGACAAATGATGCCACTCCCAACTATCAAGGCATTTATGTATTCTATCAAACAGAAAATTGTAGTCGTCTCTTGAGACTGACTGCCCGAAAATGGAACGCCAAGATAGTTCCATGTACGTACCTTCTCTTACAGGAATATCCAACATAGAGAGAATCAGCTGCTTTGTGATGGGATCAATCTTTTGACTAAACTGTATTCGTGATTTTTGAATGTTCACCTTTTGGTTGGATTGATTGCAATAATCGAGAAGAACTCTTCTTAATTCAGCAGTGTTCCTTCTATTAGCTTTGACCATAATAAGCAAGTCGTCGGCAAATATTAAGTTGGCAAGGATTATTAAAGGGACAACGAAACAAAGGTTATTTATGGTATTGACCATAAATACAAAGTTCCGAACTCAATTTTGTATTTGATAGTATAATAATTAGATAATGAGAGCTAGAGAAAGCAGCTCACATGAATCCTTTTTTCATGGCTAAATATGCAAAATCTCATTCAAAGCCGGAATGGTTAATTCAACGGCTGTTACTATTATTTTTTTTTTTAATATCCTTACACAAGCATATAATAAATCTATTAATTGAGTTATTGGCAAGATGAAACCAGAAGATGATGCAAAAAAAGGTAAATAGAGCCAACCATCTAAAATTGAATGCATCTTAATGTTCTATTTTGCAACAAGAAACTCCTACCTACTTAATTCATATTAGCTAGGCTCTACTGATCCCTTCTTGCCCACAAAACCTCGAAGTTTATAAATCATGGTTCATGCATTCATCATATAGAGATGGCTAGCCTAGTTTTCTAGGGCATCATGGACCCTCCTGGACACTAGCCAAGCCTCATAAGTATGAAACCTAAAAGTTCAACTTTCACAAAATATTTAAATCCTAGAAAAAGGGCCACTATGATTTCATATCTTAATACCTAAATCATCTATAACTACTAAATTTATAGAATTTAGAAGGTTTTGGAGACTAACTCTGTTCGACTTGTAGGAATATTTTTTTCTAATTATTGTTTTTTTTAAAATTTATTTAATAATATAGTTTGGTGTATTGAGTTCGTACATCCCAATGTGGGATTTGGGAAAGCTTCAAAACTTTTAAACTCACCCTATTAAGTAGACCGTCCGTTGTTTGATGGAGGATTGGATGGCTTTAATACTAACCCCCTCTTTTTTCCCTTGGCCAAGTTGGACCATATGTACGATGACGATGTGTTATAGACCACTAGTGACGGGGTTGGAACAAAGGCTATAATTTACTCTTTTAGCTTGTCAAATACCTTGGTGCAGGGACGCTAACCTGGCATAGCCCAGATAAGCTTAGGCTATTGAAGCTTGTGAAGTCCAAGGGTTGTTCGAGCTTGCAAGCTCCAGCCAATTTAGTCAAAAAATTCAAGCACAGAACAAGTCTATTGTTGAGCTGAGCTTTGGGTTTTCACTAATTTTTGGAAGCTGGCGTTTCAAGCTAGGGTTAATCATAAGCTGAATCTTAATTTGATGCTTGACCCTGACTTGTTTTCTAATGAGACAATAGTTTGATCATGTATCATGCATTAACCCAGATAAAAAGTTGGCTAAACATCAAGCTTTGTAGGAACCCACGAACCATGCACGTGGAAGAAAGAAAAATGACACCTTGGTGTTCCTGCCACTTGCTAATGGCATATGCTGGACTTGGAGATCTTAAACTTCGCAAAGCGCAAAGGTACTGCATACCACATTTAGCTCCTTGGCTCCTTTCTTTGTATTTCTGGCAGATAATCTCATCCCGAATGCTAGAGGAAAAGACACGCATCTGCCCAGGAATTTGAACCTACAAACCTCCAGATAACCTGGTGACGCTTTGAATCATTCGGGATTCATGTTGACATGCCTGTTCACATGTGTTCAATCCCTGCACCTTATAGAACAGGAGATGGTCATGTGTTTTACCTATTCATGTGGTGCTGGAGTATTAAGTGGATCAAATTGATATATTCTGATATCAATGTAGATGAGCACATTAGGAGTGCGGTACCATCACAGGCAAACCAACAAAAATGATGAGTAAATTGCTGTACTTGTATGTCATGTATACTTTGCACCGCTAAGATTCAAAAAGAAACTAGTGACTTGTCAGGAATGTGTTATTCTAAACCATTTTTTTCACATCGGTGTCAGACTTGTCATGTAGAATCTGTGTATAGAATATAGGACAGCCTAGTGCACAAGGCTCCCCTGAAATTCTATGGTGATCAAATGATAACAATTTAACTTGGAACTCAAGCCACATGAATTACAAGAACTTCAAGAATGTTGGAACTCGAAGCAAATATGAGATGTCCCACCAAAGCAAATCAAATACATTTCTTTTTAAATGTGAAAATTAAATATATTTGAATGTATAAAATGGATCTAATAATACAGAATCAGATCTTATTTTTTACAAACATGAAAGAATGAGTGTATGGCTGAGTTCTGCTAATGCATTTTGAAATGGAGTTTTCACAGTTCTAACATTTTGTTAGTATTTCTGCCCCAGTTTCTGTTATCAGTATGGTATGCTCGAACTGTGCTGATAAGCTTCCATCTTCTGTTACTGCTGTCCAGTTATCAGCCCATATGACAGGGTTGGTGCTCCCTATTGTAAGCATTGGCTCTGCACAAGTGTAATGGAAAAAGTCTAACAATAATGCATTACATAAATTTCTTAATTTGAAGTCGTCTCCCAAAATAGACTCAATCAACTACGAAATCTAAACTAAATCCCAATCTTCCACCTTTGAATTCATAAGATGCAATGAATCTCCTATATCAAGTACTAAAAGAACGAAAGTTACATGTAAATTTAAACAAGTTTGATTTCTGTAACCCTTTTGAGTTACTTATGTCAAACCACATTGAACTCAACTCATCATGTTTTAATCCAAGAAAAAACAGAAACAGATGTGAACTTACAGTGTTCAACATTTGACGAAAGAGAAAGTTTGATACAATGGCAAATTGACCTCTCAAAGATTTTTGGGTTGGAAAAGAAATTCCAAATATCACAAGACCTGGGATGTATCTCATTCAACTAAGAAGATAAATAATACAAGAATAAAGAGGAAAGAAGAATGATGAAATGCAGAGTGGACATGAAAAAAGAAAAGGAGAAAAGGGCCAGATACTGTTTCTTCAGAATAGCTCAAATTAATGAGGATAAGAAAACCCCAAATTCTCTCATGAGGAACATCTTATGAAAGAGAAATGTTGGAAAAGGTGAAATCTGACACCATTCACTGAAAGTTGAGGCTTGTTCGGTCACATGCAAGTGGCCCTGGAGGTCATGTAACTAATCCACTTCCAAACATTTGGAATGTAAATGCGACAATTTTACTTACACCAATGTCTCTCACTCTTAGGAAACCACTTCATTAAGGAAGTCCCGGAGTCAACTCTTGCAGGTTGAAAATCACCATGTTCACTTTATGATAACTATCTATGAGGATAATTGACGATGGCATATAGCTACCAATAGCTGGCCTTGTCTAACAATATCAACCAAAGTTGACCATGTCACCTATTTCAGTTCCAGACGCTAAATTCTATTCTACCAAACATCCATAATGAAACCACATATGCCGAGATATCAATTCCACTTTTTCCCCACCTACATGCAAGCAAACTGATCCTTGGAGAAGCTCTCCTATCTTTTAACCAAAGTGGCAATGGTTAACCACATCAAGAGTCTCCGTGTTAAATCAAAGAAACACCTTACTGTCTCCTCAGGTTCTGGAAATGTTTCAACTCACCAACAATGACTAGCTGTATAAATCCATTGATATTTCAGAGACAAAGCTCTAGCCAAGACATAAGTGTTAAGAGGATAATCGGATTCAAAGTCAAAAGATCAATTCACAAACATACTTAATCAACCATTCACTATGCTATCTTGAAACTCATGCAAGTCAATGTTATACCAGCTCAACCATTAAAGAACTTAACAAAGCTCTAGGTGCATAACATGAATCATATATGATGACATCAACTATAAACCCTAATCATAACCATCCACCCTTAATTTTAAATATTTGGGGATTAGATAACATGCATGCAGACATGGTTACTGCAAAATAACAAGTCAAAGTTAGTTAACTTAATAAAAGTTGTGAAAAAAAACATAGCCTCAAGCTTTTAAGACCTCTGATTGCCCCCTGCTAGAATATTGTCATGCTCCTGATACAAGGCTTAGAAGGAGAGGAAAACAAAATCATAAAATCTAGACCACTAAATTAAAACCGAACTACTTCTAGATGACTTAACATAGAAGAACAATAAAAAATCTTAGTCTGTTGTATAAATCATAATAAGTCGCCAAGAAGATGATCCAGTGAGAAAGTACATAGCCCTTTTAGTCTTCAAATTGATCAGGTTGGCATCTAACCTTTCCTCTTATTAATTTTCCCACCACCACTACAGGCCCTACTTTATCCTAGTTTGGTTAAACTAGAATGCTTCAAATTTTCATAGAAAAATGTATAGAAATTAAAAATTGAGAATTATTCCAATCATGGAACCCATGTCTTGAGTAACACATGAAAATTAAATTGGCTCACTAAAAAAATAATTAACAAATATGTACAAGGCTACATATAAAACAAAACTGCCAGGAGGAACTACCTATTGTAAATGTTTGACCCAATAACATGCGCCCACGCTCCCTATTTCCTACAAAGAAGATAATCATGTAAGCCCAACAAGATGTCAACAGGATTTAACAGCTCAAAGTTAAATATATATATATATATATATTAATTGCTAAAACTACTAGATAGATGAATCAGGTTTCTTGCAATAAACTGGATGTTTCAATATGTGATGCTAGCTAGAAAGTTGTGCTGGCAAAGTGTCTTAATTATTCAATGCAATAAGAAAATACTACAAAATGTATACACCAAAGTTTTTATTGTCTTATCTATGGTACGCCATACCATACTGAACCATACCAGTCCGGTATTGGTATACGGTAGGGGGCGTACTGACACTCGGTACGCAGAACCGGCCCCTATACTAGACATACCAATATAGTGACAGGGTGGCGCCAGTACGGAGCCTGGTATCAAGATGGCGTACCTTGGTCTTACCACTTGCTTTTATTTTCTGATGAAAATTCTAGAAGACTTAAAGCATTATAAATGAATAAGGAAAAAAATAAATGCCTACATCAACAACTAGATATGCAAATCAACTTTCTTTGACTTCTATGATAGAAATGGCATTTCTAGAAAATAACAAAACGCCAATATTAATTTATTACAGTAATTTACTTAGAGTCCAGGACTTACTAAAATGAAGTATAACAGGGTCAGCATGAAATACTTTTCCCACACCATGGCCAACAAATTGTCGAACTACACCAAACCGACATTTATCTGCATGATCACTTGACAAAAATTGAACTATTAATAAAATTCTTGAGACAGTTCTTACTTTAAATAGAAATATATAAGAATTTTTCTGAAAAAGTCATATATACAACAGGGATGGCCAATGTCATGAGCATGCTAGGAGATGCGCAGGTGGCAAAGTACCAATCCAGACATGTGATGCAGCTACTCATCCAAAGTATTTATAGTAAAGACATTGTATTTCTAAAATAGATTACAGCGGGTTACATCAATCTTCAATTTCCTTTTCCTTCCACGGTAAATAATATAATCAAGAATATCTTAAAACATATGTAGTTCATCCTTGATTTTTAAGAAATCACTTCCATTGTGTAGCTTAAAATGAGAAATTTATTTCTCCATGAGTTTTCAAACTTAAATTTGCCCTGAACTGGCAATACCAACACCTCAGCTAGTCTAAATTTAGAAAAGTTGCCAGTAAACGTTGGCCTTAAAAGCAAAACGAATTATGGTTTTGCTCCTGTACATTTCCATGTATGTCAGTGAATGGTCACTTAATCGTAAAGTTATTATATTGCAAAGCTGGGATTCAGGTACTGTTTGCTGAAAACTACTGTTTACTATCAACATGACAAGTGTAATCAGATCTTTGATGAAGTATATATTACTTAATTAACATTATACACCTGTCTGTGTGTTTGCATACATGCATGTACATAGGAAGGTATGCTCTAAACAAACAAAATACACGTATAACATGCAATCATACATAAATAAGTATGCACATATGTGCATTCAAGCATGGTTTCATGCATATGTGCATACGTACATACAATCATTACAGTGCAATCATTTTTACAGATCATAATCATAATGAACAAGAACACATGTTAAGTTCAACAACTTTTGGCATGCTCAAGCCACAAATATAGAATAGCATAATTGTCATGAAGAAGACTTGGGATTTCTGAGTCTAAGCTATTAGGGAGATGGGCCACAAAGAATCCTAGAGAGCATAAAATATAAGTGACGATACATATCTGATACGATTATGGGAACAAAAGCAAAACTTTTTTAAAAAAAAGTTCACAATGTTAAAAGGATTTTCAAAATGAAAAGTTCAAATGGGAAGCATTGAAAGGAAGCCACATCAAACAAGCATATCTCACTTCATATTCTTAAACAGCTAATGACATTTAATTGAAAATTCTCAAATGTTGATGTCAAATTCCAGCTTCTCATCTTAACTGTTTGAGCAAGCAAGTCATAAAACCACTTCATATGATGTTGATTCCTCATTGAGTGCTCACCCAGAGGATCAGGTTTGGTAACTCATCATTAACAAGTACATAGTGATTGAATCTTCTCTGTAATTTTGATAGAGCTTTCAGTGAATTGCATTATCCAGTTTCAAAAAAAATGATAGGTCAAAAGCTTGAAAGATAAAAACCTGAGCATGTGTTCCAAAAAATACATGGTGATTGCTTTTACATGCTGAGGTTTCAAGCATCTCTACATTAAATAAATAAAATATCTTATGATAACTTACATGCTTATATAATACGATAAATACTCCATTTTTTAGTACAAAATATTTCTTTGACCATTTATAAACGTTTGTTCAGTATGTAAGTTAGATGAATGCTTACGTGGGAAGCAATGCTTAGATGTCCTTTACATGATTTGACTTGGAAAGGCTATCAAATTAATTGCCAGTCTGCTCTTTTCTGGCATCAAAACAAAAGAATTCATAATTAAGGATTAAAATATCATATAGAATTTCCATCCTTCATTTCGTGATATGGATATTGACAATTGGCCTCACTAGCACAAAAAGCAACAGAGTCATTGGTGGATAAGCAAACCTGCATGCTTTGAAAGCCACTAAACACATATCATGATGTAACATGCAGAAGTTTGCATTCCAATTAGCAGATATGCAACAAGCATACCTCAAAATGGTACTTAGTTAATTTTAAGAAATCAGTTTTAGTTACCTTATAATGTTGTATAGAGTTGGTTTTGAAAAGTAAACATAGTTTCTAACTAATCTACAGAAATCTGGTATCATATGTCATTTCAGATAATCTGGCTTTTTGCTATGAAACATATATATTGCAATAATTGCATGGAAACTAGCATCACACGACTGCATTAACAGATTGAGGACATATACAAACTTAAACTATATGGTACAAACTATACAGAGACATAACAAGCTCAACTTGCCAAAGCAGGATTTGAGTTTGAGTTCTGGTATAAGTACATATAGTTATGTTGCAATGCTGTATTCTTATGCCTCTTTTTATGTTCCATTTCTGTGCAAAAAGCTGAAGTTAAGGAAGAATTTGTTGGGTTTTACTTGATGACTAATCGACAATGCTACTATAGATCTTCTTTGTATTCTTCATTTCACAGTAATGCTGGGTTCTGCAGCCAATCTTTTCTTGGGCTTTCCTTTGGTTGGTTATGCCATGGGACAAGCACTCTAAAGGTGCAACTTAAGTCAGTCTGCAGCTCATGGCTGTTGCACTCCTTGTCACTAGAATAGTTCTTTGAAACTCATGTTGTCCATCTACTGGATAGATCTCATAGACCATTTCATTAGTCTAGTATGGATGTGGGTTAGTATGACTGCAGTATTATTCTCTGATTTTAATTTGTAAATTATACGTATATGGTCCTGCTGAGATGTACATTAACTTTTCTATAATACATTTTAGTAAAATGGTCATGCATCAATAGATATTCTAGAATCCTATTTCATTTTATGCTGACTTTTGATACAAAATAATTTCTCCAACCAAAAATTTGTGCATAAAATACTCAGTGATCTTTACTACGCATTGAATAGAACTAGCTAGCTTTGTGAAAATGCCATGGACGTTCCACCTGAAAAGAAGCAAAAACAAATATAGAACCACACGAACTGGCAATAAGAGTACAATAGTTTGCACTGTTCTATCGTGTTTTGTTTGTGATTGACATGTCAAATACTATTTAGTCAGTGAACATTAATCATAAAATCTTAATACATAAGACAGAATCAAGCTAATAGTAGATAGCAATCGTGCTTGGTAAAGTGTAATATTGAAGTGCCACGTGACAATTTAGGATATATCAACTTATCCAAGGACATGCAACTGGCATCTCATAACTATTTATCTCTTATGCACAGAAAAAAGAAGGTTCTTTTGCTTTCATATAAAGCCCAGCCAATTTTCATTACATCATCACTTTTGGAAATTTCCCAGGATATGTATGTATATGTATATAGATATATGTATATGTGTGTGTATATATATATGTGTGTGTGTGTGTGTGTACACATATCTGTATATGTATGTATTTATATATGTGTCTATATATGTATGCATGTATATATGTATCTATCTATCTATCTATATATGTATGTATAGGCGTATCCGTCTATTTATATATACATGTATATATATATATATATGTGTGTATGTATGTATGTATGTATGTATCTATCTATCTATCTATCTATATATGTATGTATATATATATACATTTATGTATGTATCTATATATATGTGTGTGTGTGTGTGTGTGTGTATACATACGTATGTACAGATGAATGTATGTATGTATATATCAAGTCACATCTAGAGTAACTCTTAGAGTTATAACTTTTTTGAACTGGACAGTGAGCATCTCACATCAGTGATCCAAGCCATTGGATGTGGTCTCCTACCTTTAGACTTCTTATACAATAAAAATCATGTACTTTGATGGAGATTATGCACCAAGTGGTCAAAAATGGACAGTTTAAATCACAGAATTTTGGTATGTATTGATGCCTAGGCTAAGATTCTCCAAATCACATGATTTTTAGTGTGTAAGCAGTTTAGAGATAGTAAATAACATCCAAAGGCTTGGATCATCAATGTAGGACTCCTATCATCCAATTCAAAAAAGGCGTAACTTGACCTGACCCATACATATATGCGTATGTACATATATTATAATTTTACACAGTTCAACTTTTGTACAACAATCTACTTAAGGGTTTTCAGATGTATAGATCCATGGGAGGTACTAAAGTATTCTTTCACTTTTAACCTTAAAGTATCGCATGTGTACAATGATATTCACAAAGCCTTCCTAAGATGTATAACCTTGTATTCAAAGATTTAAAATTAAAATTTTTTGTAGTAACATACTGTATTGTTTTGCCAATTTGATTAAACTCCACTCCAGGTGCACATATTGATATTGCCCTGTAAAGACATTCTCTTGTTACCTGAAGGACAAGCACAAAATATCCTTATTATTTTTTTAAATCAAGAATACAATATTTCAAGTAGATACTGGTAAGAAGTTGATTTGTTATTCTTACATCATTTTTTTATAATTACAATCATGTTCAATTAGCATAAAGATTCATGTTAAAAGTACCAAGTACAATGTCAACATCATAGAATTAACAATATTAAGAGCCAAAAACACTAAATATAGAAAGAAAATAACAAGACTTGAATTAGAAAAAAAATTAGGGGCCGTTTGGGGTCTTGTAATTGAAGTTGCATTACAACTCAAGTTGTATTACAACTTAATTTACGATGATTGACTTACAAGGAAGCTCACTTTTAGTATTCAGTTGAGAGTTCAGAGAAAAGAGAGGTGTCTCTAACAAACATTCCATTGAATACCTTAGGAGTGGATTCCAGGTTGGAACACTCAATATACATGGAGATGAGAATGTTTTGGACGAAGAGGTCCTCCAGTGAAGCTGCCAATGGAGAGGGCCTAGGCATGGACTTAGGTGCCAATGGGAGGGAGCGTGCAGTAGTGCAAGCCTTGAAGGGGGAGGAGAAGGTGAAGGAGAGGGATGGAGGGGGTGGGCGCTGGCAGCAAAGGAGGCGGAGTGAAGGAGGACGGCACAGTGAAGTCCGAGGTAAAGGAGGCGGCCACAAGCCTCTCAAAGGTGATGGGCTTGGCAACAACATCAAGGGGGGCGGTGAGTGGGGACTCGAGAGCGAGGCAGGGAAGGAGAAAGGAAGGGAATGAGGACAAGGAGGAGAGGCCTCTTTGGTGAAGTTTGAGACAGAGGAGGTTGGCCACCTAGAGGTGGTGAGGGTCAGCGATGGCATAGAGGGTGATGGGGAAGGGCTTGAGAGTGGGGGCAGGGGAGAAGAGGGAAAGGGAAGGGGGAGGAGAGAATTTTGTTAATTAAGATAACTACTTAAGCGGCTGCAACTCGTCCCATGGCCATTTTGATCGCAAGTCAACCTACCACAAGATAGTCCTAAGTTGCAGCTCAAACTAAACTTTCTTTACAATTTCAGTTGTAGACATCCAAACAAGTAGGTTGTCTCACACCCACAAGTTGAGCTACAAGCGGCTCTAGTTACAGAACTCCAAACAGCCCCTTAGAGTCACTTTTGTTCAGCACAAGGATTAATGTCAATATTCTAGGAATGCAGGCAAGGCAAACTAATGTGGTGGAAAATGGTATTAGATCATGAAAATAGCACAAGGAATACCTAGTGCTAAATCTTTTTTCAAAAATTTTGTGCCTCTTTATCTTTCATGTGTGAAGTGGTTGTAGAGTCCCACACAGCAAACAACCTAACAACTTGCTTGACTTTTTATAAAGAGTCCTACTATATTTTAACTTAAGTTGGATTTTGAGAGATTAAAATATTTTGACTTTTTGAGTTTATTTTGGTGAAATCTTAGTAATATTGAAGTCTAGACTCTAGAGTCTTTTATTGGATGGGAGTCTCTTCCAATTACTTGAAAGTTCATTATGTTCTATTCATCAGAATTTGGTTGAATTGGCTATACATTCCTAATCAGATATTGCATTCTTCAGGAGAGTTTCTAGAAAACTAAGAGTTTAAAGAGGACAGAAAACAAGTGCTACAGAGCAAAGTAAATGATCAACCATACTAAGCATGAAAGATAAAGGGAGCAAACGCTAATGAGTTGTGTTGATTTTGTTAATGATTGCTGGTGAGAATTAAATGTGGAGGAAACATAACTAGTTTAAGATTTTTAAAATGCCGCATATTGTGATTGAGAAGATGATGTACATACCGAGTTGCCAGATTTATGCTAAATAATCATTGTAAATAGACAGCTGTTGATTCTATTGCAAGAGTCAAAGTACAGTTTTTGGGGGGTATCCTAATGGTCTGTCCAGGGCACGGGTATTTTTATCATTTTGGTTTTCCGGTTCTTCTTAGGACTTATTTGAGACAGTTTTGGGTCATTTTGGTCCCTGGTCTTATTTGCAATGTTGGAGGGATTTTGGAAAAGAGACATGAGGTCTTAAGCAAGAAGTTTGACTTTTGATATAAGAAACTTCTCCAGGAAGCCTCGAGCTTTAACAAGGGACTACATAAGACTCCTACAGTCCTACTACATAATAAAACAACAAATTTAATAAAAGCTCAAAATATAAAATATTCAAACCTAAACCTAGTCTAAATCTAACATATAGCATTAGTGGGACATGAAAACAAAGTTGATGATAAACCACCCTTGATAAGGGTCCTGCAATCCTTATAAATAACCAAATATCTCAACTAAACAATGTTTAAAATGAAAGTACATGCCACATAATGACTTTTTGTGGTGTCAAAAACAAGCAAAGTTTGATGGTGAACAAAAATAATCAACTTAAGCAATTTCAGACAATTTCAGCCCAATTTTGGCCAAAACTGCCTTATTTCTGCTAAAAATTAATTTTTATAACTTCATCATGCAAATTCATTTTTTGTGGATTGAGCTTGTCATCAATGATTAATAGTAAATGTCGTAAGCATTTTTTTAATGATTTGCAAGTTTTGCGTAAATTTGATAGCAAATAAGTGCAGGATGGCAATAAATTTACAAAAAATGTAAATACTTAATCTTATAGTGAAATTTTGTACAAAAAAGTAGATCTCGTAAAGCCATGCTAAGTGCTAACAATACATCAAGTATCACATAATAATCAGCATAAACAAATTAAGGTATGCGTGTGTGCATGTCTATCACACACTCCCATGAAAAGTATATTTCATTTTGGATATGAATTCATTAGTTGGGTGCATACCAAATAAAACTTTACTAATACAAAATAGTATCTGCTCAATCTTACTATTTTATACATGTTCTATATTTTATCAATTTCCCATATGTTTCTATTTTCTGTAAACCTAAAAAATATTTAAAACTTTCCAAACTACTAAAGCTATGCATAATATAGAAAAGATATTAACGAACAAAATACACTCTAACATGATCTACAATATATCTTTTATTGTTTTATTTTTCCATATTTTATTTTTTTCTCTTTATTTTGAGCCAAAACTCCAAAAATTTGAACAAAAGCAACATTTTGGAAATATTAATTGGTACGATGCACTCGGAGTAAATAAGCATTTTGTTTCATTGGTTTTCATATGTTCCTTCAAAAATTTGAAGATATTTAAAAATATAGGTTAAGAGGGAAAAGTCATCTTCAAGGATTTTCTCATACCTTCTAAGAATGTCCTTGGCGTTATTTTGCACCTTCCAAGGCCTTTCTTAAAGGGAACCAAAAAAACATTTTAAAGTCTAGCACACAATAACTACCGTGCTTGGTAAATTTGAGATGTTGTAGAAGCACTTCCTTGTTAGTAACATGGGTTGAAAGTTAGGTGCAACCTAGGTTTGATCCAAGATAGGTCTGATTTACCTAAGTTTCACCTTCAATTAACTATTATTAAATTTCAATTGCAAATTGTGCCAATTCACTTACCAAGTGAAAACTAAGCAATTTTGAATTGCATAGGTCTACTCTAGAAATTAAAGCATTTCAAGCTAACTGTAGCTAGTTTTGTTGGGTTTTAATTTGATTTTCCAAGCTTAAATGCTACTTAATTGATTTGTTTGCTCAAGGATTAGAGCTTACAAGATGGAATTTAGGTCTAACCAAAATTCGCCGTCTCGATACCGGATTCCGTACCAGTACCACATTAGCGGAGTGTCGGTATGGTATGGTATAAAATTTTTTGACATACCGAGTGTCGGTACGCTACCCGTACCGAGTACCGGTAGCAAACCGGTATGGTACAGTATGCCCCATACCGTCCGGATCGGGCTGATACGACATAACTTGAGTCTAACTTACCAAATTATAAAAGAGAAAAGAATGAAAATATGCCTAAGACAACTTGTCATTTTTATCAAACATAGATACCAACTTCACACAAGAATAAGCATCAAGATTTTGTAGCTGCAAGCCTCTTTTTGGCTTCTAATTATTTGAAATGATGTGACTAATAATCACTATCCTTATGGAGAATATTTTTTTTAATTTTAAAAGCCACAATTGAACATCTTAAGCATTGCCAAACGGGCAACAAGAATCTACTGACTTATACTTGAAGCTTTGCATATTGGCTACAATACGTACTTTCAAGGCTACTAACTACTAAGGCACACTACACAATACTTAAAATCTCTATTCTAATAAGCCAACTTGTTCCCTATCATCTTCGTCACCAAGGTCACATAACTACTACTTAAACTTCCCACCGAATATGGGAAACAAGGCAATGTATTTAAAAATGATTTGGGGGAAAGGATGCTAGCAATGGTGATGATTGGAAATCGATGGCAACAGTAGAGATTAAGTTCTTCCTAGTTATGTCTGCCACTATTGATAGCACTTGTTGCTAGCTAGTAGAGGTTGTTGCGGTTGTCACCAAGGTTTGCGTACTGGTCGGTACCACTATATACCGACCGTACTGTACCGATACCGAACTGGTATATGTTATAGAGGACATACCGATACTCGACACACCAAACCGGCTCCCATTATGGATGTACCGATATTGTAATAGGACGATACCAGTACAGGATCCGATACCGACACGACGAACCTTGGTTGCCACCATGTGTAAAGGTTACCACTACTACAATCAACATAATAATGGGTAACAATTGCAACTGCCTTAGCTTGTGAGAGCCCAGCTAAATTTTAGGCACCAGGGTCATGGTATATGGTACCGGTACGACCATAACGTACTATATCGGTACCGAAGCAGTACACAATATAGAGAGTCTAAGAGTCAGTACACAAAACCAACTCCCATATTAGGTATACCAATACTGTACCAAGATGGTACTGTATAGGGCTCACCTTGTGAAATCAAGATAGTGTCTACCAAGCTCTTGTGAAAGCAAGGTGGTACCTTGCGCTTTCACCTTGTGGTATCTCTTGGTCATCAATCTTAATTGGTATCATATTTCATTTCCATTCTCATTAAATTTACATTTCATATACTTTGTCTTTGTTCTACTAATCTTAGCCTCATCCTCTAAGATTTTTTCTATAAGTCCAACTTAGTATTTAGTCTAGTTCTATTTTCATCAATCAACACTATATCATTTTCAAATTAAATAGATAATGATACTTCTTCCTGAATATTGGTAGTAAGTTCATCCACAACTAAAAAGATATGGACATAGTGTTGATCCATGATGCAAGCCTATAATAACTGAAAATACACTTTTTGTATCGAAATAACTCCTAAAACTTGTCAATTCCCAAGCATACATATCCTCAATTATTTCAATATAACATTTATTTACACCCTTCCATCTTAAGACCCACCAAATTACTTTTCATGGTACTTTATCATAAGCTTTCTCTATGTTAATGAATACCACATGTAAACTTTTCCTTTTTTCTATATTTTTCTACAAATTTCTAAGTAAAAAAGATAGCCTGTGTTATTGATCTGTCAAGCATAAACCTAAATTGGTTATCTGAAATAGTTGTTAATTTTCTCATCTTTGTCCAATTACTCTTTCCCAATTCTTTTTTAGAGTTTAGAGCAACACATAACTTTAATTCCTTGAAAATCAGAATAATTTTCATCTTTATTTTTATAGATAGGTATTGCAACACTTCTCTAATCATCTGGTATTTTTTTAGTTTTTAAAATTTTATTAAATAAGCTAAAAGCCAATTTAACCAATATCTCCCACAATTTTTCAAATCTCAGTAGGTCTTTCATCTAGCCCTAGTGTCTTACTTTCTTCGCATTCTTTTCAAAATTATTGCCAATTCTGAGTTGCACAAATAGAACCTTCTTTCCTCCATAATTTACTTCTTTAATGAATATTTCTATTAGAAATCTTATTTAATAATTTTTAAAATAATACTCCATCTTTATTTTATTTTTCTTGTCCTCTATATATATCCTATTATCATCACTTTCAATACATCTAACTTGATCAATGTATTTATATTTCCTCTCTCTTGATTTAGCTATTTTATAAATTTCACTATCACCTTCTTTTGAACATTACCTATTATTTATTATGTATTTAGCCTTAGTGGCACTTTTGATCTTTCTTAGCCTCCTTATATCTTATAAAATGCTTCACATTATTTATTTGTTGCCATGTTTAGAACAAATTTATTTTGTTTTTAATTGCCTCTTATATCTAACTATTCGACCACCAAGTTTCTTTGTTTGTATATCTTTTCTCTTTTAACTCTTTTAATACATCTTTAGCTACCTCTTAACACAATTAGCCCTTTGGTCCCACATTTTCATTTGGTTCAATCCGTAAGTTCCAATTTCTTTCTTTTGGTAATTTGTCCTTAAAAAGATAAACTATGTTCCCCTTTTAAAGTCCACCACTTATCTCTAGACATTATTAATTTATTTTCTTTTCTTCTTACATTTAATGTATAGAGTATCACCTCACAATCCTCATATGTTGATCTTTCTCTCCTCTAAATGAGAAAGTAATCTACTTGTGATAAATTTGATCAACTCTCAAATGTTACTAAATGCTGATCCCCCAAATGCTGAATTCTCTCAATACCCCATATCATTACTCACCTCACACATTTCCCATTATATTTCTCTTTCTGAAATAGTAAGGGAAATATTATGTCCTTTATATCTTAAAATTCTTAAGAGCTCTCACAGAACCTGCAGCACACCATCCAAAATGATGGATAACCAACTTAAAACCAAACAATCTCAAAACTGTAATGCAAAACTATACTTTCATTACCACCAATGCAAATTCAAGAATAATTCTACCTCAAGCAAATGCATTATGAGCCTCATGAACAACCACTTCCAAGGATTGGATCCAAAGGATTGTCTAAGCACTTTGCATAAATAATCCTTTTGTAACCACCAACTCTTTCATAATTTTTGATGAATCAGCTTTTGAATGTTTTGTTAACCGTTGTTCAGAAAACTTCAAACATCCAAAAAGTGATGTGTCTTGGGCTAGAGGACAACTATCAGCTTGCTCTTTTGCTCTAGACTTGCAGGTCCATCTAACACAGTTGAAAACCAATTTATGTACAAAAGAATCAGGCAAGGATGTTTAAAGAACAAACTATACAAGTAACTGAATTTAATGTAACTAAAAAAATTCTTTGCAATTGGAGTAGCTAAAAACCCCAGCAAGAGAACGATATTGCTTCAAAACACTCATTCACTTGGTTCCACTTTCTACATTATTTTGTCACTTCTACTTCTGAACAGAGCCTAACAGATTTTCGCACATTCTTGTCGCCATAATATTGAGGAAGTATTCTAAGAAGCATGATCTAAGTAGGGCAGTTTTCATCAATTTAGCACATTTCCAAGACATAGTGCACATATTGTATTATAAACCTATAAAGAAAAACAAACAACACATTCTCAAGTCTCTTTTTCAACTTATTATTTAGATAAGAAAAATAATGAACTACTAAAGAAGCATGAAATATTTCTATATTAAAAAAAAGAAACATGGAGTACATTATAAAGCAAAAAGGGGATTATTGGTCTGCTGTGAATGGTAGAATAATGCCTTGAATATGGAGAAAATCAATCTTAGTTTCAATACAAATGTAGTTTAAGAAATGATGAAACAACATGTTTCTGATTTTACCTGAACCAGGTTCTTAGCTTCCTCGTCAACATCACCGCAAAGGAAAGTGGCAGATGTATCCCCATGATAACCCTAGTAATCAAAAATATGCTCATGTAAGATTTCCTGAGACTTCATGACATGGAGAACAAAGAACAAACATTAAATTCAGATATATTCTGAAGGCTTAAAGAACAAGACTTCGAAAATATGAGAACTCATTCAGTTCTCAAATCTACTTTATTCTTAAGTCTTAACAAACTGATGCCTAGAATAAAAAACAAGTAAAAAAATGAAATGTTAATAGGCGATCCTTCTAAACCGATTTTTCCTTGTTGTTCTCAACTTACGCTCTGTACATTTAAGATGGATAGATTGAGAAATAAGCATGCTTGAGCCGTAGGAGTCACACGAATCAAGGACACAGTAACGCAGAACTAATTTAGATGGTATACACATGTCAAATAAAAGCCAAAGGGGCCTCCAATAAGGAGGGGTGCTTTATTGTCTTTTTCCTAAGCATTCTGATAGAAATAAATCTTTGACCTGATGTTCCCATATTGGATTTTTACATGCTTTATTCTTTTCAATTCCAAAGAAAATAGTTTTTTTAGCTAAAATAAAGCATCATGGAGATATGAAGAAATGTTGGTCAATAAATGATCCCAACTGAAGATCAAGAAGATGGAAATTATGTTTTCTCCAAAATAAATTGGGTGAATTTTGCTGCTCCACCCATTTCAAAAAGAAACAAAATCGTCAAGAAAAAAAAATACATTTCAGCTGCTAGAAAGAGAAGGAAAAGCAAGAGTGAATTGGCAACTAGGACCCATGACTGCACAATTTAGTCGTGGTATTTATGATGAGTGTCATGCATAGTTGTTAAAGGACCCACAGCAGACCCCCAGCGTCAGTTGACACTAAGTCTTCATGTTTGTGTAATTGTAGATATGGTTAGAATTTCTACAAGTGTTTTATGTATAAAAATGAAAATAATTTTGTTATTTGGGTTTTTGAAACCACTCTTGTGTTGTCATTGTTGTTCAAATGTAAGAGTGAGTGATTAGTTTATAAATTATTAGAATGTCCAGGGATTATGTGACTTATGCAAGATCTATGGCATAAGCCAGATTCATATAAAACACGATGGCCTCAAATGTTATTTAGACACATTACATATAAATGTATCTACCTATATCTATATGTATAAGGAAATATATGAATTTGCATTCACATTTGTGTACATAATACATATAAGAATACATACATACATAGGTACGTACATTACCTACCTACATACAGAATGTTAAATTTTAAGCTGAATTATAGGCCACGTAAATTGAAAATTCAAATCACTGAACATGATCTACACTACAAAAATACCTAAAAATCAAAGTCATATATTTTGTTAGTCTCTAACAAATGCATCAAGTCAGTACAAAAATGAACAGTACCAATTATACTAGTATGATAAAATACATGATAGAGCATAAAAACTGAAAATCCAATTTTCCACTTTATGAATCATGATCTACACATATTAAAACATGGGTAGGTCAAAATTCATTATATTTTGATGATTAGATCATAGACAATATAGTATCACGCTATTAAAATTATCCATTTTGACACCTACTTGATAATTAGGTTAGAGATCAAAAAAATATATGAACTTTGGTCTCTAGGCATTTTTTGTAGTATAGACCATGTTGAATGGTCTAGATCTTAAATTTGGATAATCCATCATTAATTTCGGATTGTTAACTCTTCTCAAGGAGTTAATATAAAGTGTGTAGTTCAACTCATATGCAAACATACAAAATATGTGAATTTTGATTTCTAGGCATTTTGTATAGTCTAGATTATATTCAATAGTTTAGAACTTGAATTTGAATAATCCATCATTGAGTTTTCAAGGAGCTAATATAAAATGTGTAGTCCAACTCATATACATCATACATACAAATATACGTACATATGTATATTCATACATACATACATACATACATACATATATATATATACATATGTATATTCATACATACATACATACATACATACATATATATATATATATATATATATATATATATATACCTAGGCTTTTCTACTTTTTTAAACACA
>JAOXJJ010001003.1:8834-39303 GCA_025769935.1 Phoenix roebelenii
CTCTATGTAACTCCACAAATTTGGCCTAACAGACCAGATGGCACATTTATTGCAACATTTTTTGTGCCTTTTTTAGGTATGGTATATGAGTTCACCAACCACTTTGGTTTCTTGGTGACAGGGCATATCTCTACGTAACTCGACGAATTTCGCCTAATATACTAGATGGCACATTTAGTGCAACATTTTTTTTATGACGAAGTTGGGCATATCACAATTGTCATTCAACGCAACAACGAAATCCCTATATCAAGGCATATAATACGATATAAACCCCCACTTTGAAAAATAATTTAAGCTTATGAATGAACCCCTAGTTTTAAATAGATAATTGTTTGCATGAAATCCATTATCCTTAGCAGCTGCTAACTGCAATAAGTGACAAGCTCATTGCTCCATTCAGTTTTATATTGACTTTGGTGAACAACCATTAAAACTGCAAATTCAAGTATGAACACCTCAAGTTCAAAGTATGGAAGGTGTATTGATGTTAACACCAATTTGCATATATGAATTATATACTTCATCAACAATTGTAATGACATAACAAGATCCACTGGACTTATACTTTGTAAAGAAGAACAGCCAACTAAAGCAACACAACTGGGAAAGCTGCTACTCTGATTCTTTAATGCACTACCGTATCATGCCCAATTTAACAACTCAATAATTCCAAAAATACTCAGGATTCTCAATACTTAAAAACCCATTAAAGTTGAAACTCATAAGTTTGAATATCGACAATTTTTTAATTTGCCCAAGTGCTATAGCTTGTAAATTCATGTATTTAACTGTAAATCCTATCTTTCTCCTATCTTTGAGGATACATCCAAAGCATCAAGGTAATGTCTGCGGCCAACAGAGAACAATATTTTTTGCATGCTACCCAGTATTACAAAATACATTCATATGCATAGCAAGTGTTTAATGTATAATAAGTATTAAAAAACAATTTCCTATTAGTAAGCAAGAGAAATTCCAGAAAAGTGCGACTTTGCACAGGCAAAGTTGCATACTTGATAAGGTCACCTAACCTGAGAACAGGCTTCCTGATACCTTCCAACAGCACAAAGAAGATGAGTCCCTGAAAGCGATTTGTCTGTCCTCACCATATTGGCTGCAATGACCTATATAACAACACGGTTATAAAAAAAAAATCAATATGGTAAGGTAAACATAGAAATATTTGATGATAGTACAGCTTCAAACGTAGGGTTATAAATGAGCCAAAACATGAGCTAGCCAAGCATGGCTCTAGCTCGGCTTGTTTTACATTCGAGTCGAGCTTGAGCAAGCTCATTAAACTCCAAGCCGAACTTGAGCTGTCATGAGTAGCTCATTTAAAATTTTGGTGAGAGCTTGGATCTTTCAATGCTATCATTTATATAGTTTCAACTAATTTTTTATTCTATTTTAATTTATTTATTTACATTTCACCCTTTTATGAATTATATTAATTTATAATAAAATAAATACAAAAATATTTTTATATTAATAACAGCTATAGATATAGCTAATATATGTATATTAAGTTTCGTACATATTTAAATTTTAAGCTAAATCAAGCTGAGCTCGAGCTAGCGAAGCTTGGCTCACTTGCTAACTGTGCAAGCCGAACAAGAGATAGCTCATGAATCACTTGCTCATCTGCCAGCATTACTCAAAAGACCCAAACTGGTCTAATTAATCTACAAGGTCTTCCAAAACAGACCCCAATTAGATGTGAAAAGATTTCTTTCTTAAGGTTATTGTAACCAAGATCTGAATAATAATAGTAATGGTAATAGTAGTGGAAAGGGTAATGTAGTAATAGCAGCAGCAGCAGCAGTTGTGAAATGGAAGGTAGATTATTCACCTTCACAGCAAGTTCATGCAATGACCTCGACACAGCAGATGACAAAGCCACTGCTCGTAAGGCATTGGGATAAAACTGAGATCCTTCTGGAGGAGTGGAGAGTAGCAAAGACACTGCAGCCTCCAAGTCTCCAACAGAGACAAGCCTGATTTACAGATTAAATCATCAAAATGTACATCTAGTCAACCCGTAAAACCATATCCAATTGAAAAGGTACCCAAGACCCTTCTCTCAATACAAACAAGAAATCATCAATAGAATACATATATTTGTTCCCATGATCACCAGGCAGCATAAGCAAACACCTAAGTTGATGAAAGTTAGAATATAAAACATGTGATCACACCATGCAATGAGTTGGCTATACTATTCCCACACTACCAGGTCTTTTTTTTTATTTTGCAGGAATTTGGGTTGGGGCGTGGGGAGGGTGATCAATATTTGACTTTCAAAATTTTATATACCCTCTATATACATCTAAACAAACAATTAATTAGATAAAAGAGGTCTTAAGATGTTATTTGATTGTACTATTTGCTGCCACTTTCATAATGCTGTGATTCAAAAGAAAATGATGGTTACATGATTACAGAGGAGGACAAGAAATATTCTCTACATGTACAGAGAGACTGAGGGAGGATTTATGATAAGAAATACACCATACAAACAGGGACTTTGTGAAAGATTCAGAAACTACTCACTCATGTACACGCTTCTGAATTGCTTCTTCTCCATCCAATTTTTCATGCCAAGGAATTCGCTCATTTGCATTCCCCTGCAATTCCTCTGGCTTGAAGGCCATGAAATTAAGTTGCCCACAGTTCTGCAACCCATATAATTTTTCTTTTCAAGTAAGGAATAAAAATTGGAAGCACATGCATATATGTATGCATGCATGCATGCATGCAAGCGTGCGTACGCATGTATATACGCATGCACACATGCAATCTATGAATGCAGGTAACTAAACTTTTCAACTCCCTCGGCTCTTTCTAATCATTGCAATTATCAGATGAGTAAGCATTTAGAAACAGTAGCAACGAGTGTGGCATGATAGATAAATTATAACAAAGATTAACAAACAAGGAGGTCCTTAATTGTTATGTAATTTGTGTTATCACCGTATCTTTTGTTGCCCTTCCTGGAACAGATCTTTCTCGAGATGCTATCCTGTTTAGTATAGTGAGACTTTCAGCTTCTGATACTGATGATTTAGAAACCTCCTGCAGAGATCTGTTTTCTGATTTATCCACTGAATGACAAAGAGCTTGAGGCAGTTGTAACCAGAAAAGGGCTTCTGAAAATTCACCAAATACTGCAGCAGCAAAGGCAAATCTTGCTGCAGAACCTTTATTTGAAACAGAAGAATACAGTCTAGCCCATTCATCATCAAGTATGCATCCTTCCTCCCGGAAAGAAAAGGTGAAAGCATATGTATCAATCCAGGTTGAACTTATAATTTTAGGAAAACTATATCAAGAAGAAAGAAAGATAGGATACCCTCTTTCCGATATGGTTCTAAAACCTTTAGAAGTAATTCAGGCACCACAGAATCCCCAACTGCAGGAAGGGTTGAATCGATCATGTAGTTGCGAAGGTCTTGAACTGATGTTGGACAGGTTTCAGGAGTCTGACAAGGTAACGTATTGGCAGTTGTACTGCTCTTACTGAACCAAGAGGATTTTACACCCAGTTGCAAGATCATTCGCAGTGCCTGTAGAGAGGACCTATGATGTAAGTTGTCAATCCGCAAGTACTGTATATCTTTAAAATGTAAATCAGTAAAAAGTGTAAATATGCGTGCACCCTGACATGAACTGTGGTCTTCAATGAAAGCACATCATGTGCACAATACCTGAACTTAACAGAGACTAATAAAATTTCAATTGCAACTAACCTATTGCTAATGGATAAAATTGGTGCACCCCATCTCATCCAGCATAAGTAGATCAAATACCATACAGTATAATGTTTGCAAATGTTGCATATTCCTTACCAGGGCATGTGCTGTGGGAAGTAGTATGGGTAAGCATAATGGCATTGGCCGGAATCTCTCTTTCAAGACCCTTGGCTTGAAGCTTGAATTGTTCTTGGCATCATTGCTGAATATCATAATGATAAAAATGCATAAACAAATGTCAAGCAAATCTTGAAGTACCATATTTATGTAAGAGAAAAAGCATCAGAAAAAACAGCGAAAGTGAAACCACTAGCAGATAATGCAATAAAGAAAAGCTATATTATATGTTGTTGGCTATGTGGTACAAAACTTTCAAGATCGACATAATGGAAAATACAGCATAGAAAAAGGGTTTTTTGTGTGTATACCCTTATAAATATATGAAATTCCATGTATAGCCTCGCAAATTTATTATTTGAGGATACCTTTATAATTATTTCTTTTTGCATATATACCCATATAAATATCCGAAATTACATGTATAACCTTACAAATTTACTATTTGTGTGTACCTTTATAAATTATTTCTTTTTGTGTGTATACCCTAATAAATGTGTATATGCAACATTCAAAAAGAAATAACTTATAGTGGTGTACATGCAAATAGTAATTTTAAAAGGGCATACATGCAACTTTATATACTTATGAGGGTATACATGAAAAAGAAATAATTATAAGAATACATACAAAAAGTAAATTTGCGAGGGTATGCATGCAATTTCAGATATTTATAAGGATAAGCATGCAAAAAATCTAGAAAGAAAATGTAACAATGATGATGATTGTAACTGTTATAATTGGAAGCAACGTACATATTAACCTCAATAAGACGAAAACTGCTGTCAGCTCCAGCAATGCATAACACCAGTGGTTCATTTTTGCTTGTCCTCGTTGGCAACCAATCGAGTTCCAATACAAGGGTTCCAGGAGACTGTGGCTGTAGAAGGGCATTTGCCAATGGATCTGATGTATCCTAAAAATTGGTAACATGTGAAACTTAGTACAAACATGAAAAATAACAGTTCAGTCATAACTCTAAGGATGGACAATTACTTCACATTTCTCATAACCAGATGGGTTTTCTGGATCGGTAAGATATGATGGAGGGAATTCTTTGTACTGGGTGTCATTTTATTTTTCCCTAAATATAATGATGGGTAACGACATCAATAGCTATTAAAAATTTTGATAGCCATTCAGATGCAAAGACATGATTTATAGCCTATTTCAATGAACAAGAAGATACCCATCTCTTTGATAATGTCATTCAGTTAGTTCCTTTTTGTATTATGATTAAATCTGAAAAGTCCTTGTTATGTATTGAGTTTTCAGGTTTTTTACGTGTATCTATTGCACATTTTAAAACACCCGTTATCACTGGTTAGCAAGTAGTCTTCTTCTGGAGGAAGTTATGTATTCTAACTTATCCATGTACATCTTTTGTTTAGCTAAGTAATCTGAGATTTTCACTGTGACTCTAAAGTATGGTGATAACTTTGCAAACAGCTAATTATTCCTACTGCCTCTGTTCCTACAAGATACATTTCATGCATCAAGCTAATGAATTTGACAATTAAAACTTCAGGTATCCCACATAAACATCAAGAAAAGACACCTTTTAAATTTGATCTTGAAAAATCGAAATCATTTTAACTAAGATTTAGAATCATATTTAGAAAAAAAAATGGATGGAAAGAAAATATAATAACAAATTGGAAAAAAATCTACTTGGTTTCAGACTTGGTACAACCCAAAGTCATCATTCCTTTTGGTTCGCACAACCAAAAAATTTTGCCTTGGGTCTACAGGAAGATAAAAAAATAAGGAATTGTATCAAGAACCATGTTGAGAGAGAGAGAGAGAGAGAGAGAGAGAAAGAGAATGTCCTTAGGTTTCGAAGGAATTTTTCATATAAGTAATTCAAAAAAGAATCGATTTGATCCCAGTCAGAATCTATATTGGATTCAAGAAATTTTTGATAGAGGGCCGAACACAAGGAATCGAGGAATTACAGATGAATGTACAAAAATAGTTTCATTCTGTGAACCAGAGACTCGCAACACAATCAAGAAGATAAAAAACATTATTGAATTGGGAAAAGTAATGGTCAGATGGAGAGGACAACAGAAGAACATGTAACAACAGGATTGGAGACAAGGGAAATTAATGCAAAGAGATAATTTCGAGCAAACTGAAACACAAAACTTAAGACAACTAGATAACTTGTTCAACCAGGCAATAAATGGCAAATCACAACTATTGGAATGTTCAAGGAATGCATGTTGAGGATGTCTCATTGTCATGAAAGATTCACTTTCACTACCAAATTGCATATCACTTATCAAAATCCAAATTTAACCTTTCAGTCTACATCGACTTGGATAAATAGAGTAGATGGTTCTTAATCATTGTAGAGATTTAAAAAAAAATGATAATATAGCTTCATTTTTTACTTACAAGATCAAATATTGAGAATGTGTTGTCATAAAAGAGCACAGCAATACGCCCTCTGCTGCAGTCTCCAGAAACAACAGGGGAGAATTTTATCCTCCTAATTCCTTCTCTATGAGTATTAAATGACGAAGAAAGGCCAGTTGTTACATCCCACCAGCGTATGTTGCCTAATCTGTCCCCCATAACCTGAGGATGAATAATGAAAGTCATCCAAAAGTTTTCTTGGTAAGAAAAATATCTAAATAGAATAGGAAAGCAAGAACTTCAACTTGTGAAAACTACTAAAAGCACAAAATACATACTACGTGGGGAAGGCGATATGCCATAGCAGTAATTAATCCATCCGAAGAAACAAATGAAGACGAAGGCCATTTTGGTCTGAGAAACAAGGACACAGACATCTTTAGTTAACGGAAAGCCACATCATTGACGTGACAAACAGAAGAATAGAAAATTAAAATTGAAACTGATATAAAAATGAAACTGTCAGTTTAAAAACGTCTGTCCACATCACTGTTAGAAGTCAAGGAACAAGAGTGAGAACACAGTAAAGCATTAACATGCTAGCTTTCACATCCACTTCGAGTATAGTAGAGACATGATGCTTTTACCAGAATTCAGAGAAGGAACTGGGCCAACTGGCTCAATGGAAATCAACTTAATGGATCAGCTTAATAGAAAAGGGCTTGCTACCAAGCTAATTGGCATTATTTATGCGAGTCTAGTAATCAATACTCTTGAATAGAAATTCTTCTGTTGGTTAAATTTAGCATAAAGTTGGTAAGAGAAAATGCACTTCTAAACTATTAACTAGCAGCTCTGCATGCCTCCGTGTTTATCATCAAAAATGAAGAACCATCTGTCTTAATTAAAATTACAAATAATTAAAATTTATTAGAGCAAATAAGATGTTCATAATAATAAAACTTAAATATATATAGAGAGAGAGAGGCCCTTTGAAAGGTAAAATTCCAAAAACCAAGACTACAATGATGTAAGAATGAGAACAGTATGGCCCAAACATATCTAGCTTGTGTTAAAAGAATGATCATCCACTTGTGTTTTCTTATTGAAATTCTTGTTCGATCATTCTTCAATTACAAATACAATTACAACAGTATGGCCCAAACAAATCTAGCTTGTGTTAAAAGACTGATCATCGACTTCTATTTTTCTTATTGAAATTCTTTTTCGATGTTGTCTAATAACCGAAGTGAAAAGTTCATTCTTCAATTACAAAAACATCATAGATTTACAATTGTAAAACAATATGTAAGCATTGTCTGGTATGTTTTATTCCTTGAAACCTGTTGATAGACAAGTAAAATCAAAAGCAGAGATATGTTTCCAGCCTCAAGCAACTGCAGCAAGCTGGCATTCCTTAAAGAATCAAGAACCAGTAAATGCTCCCAAGGGTGTTTGCCAGAGATATCCTAAGTTTGCAGACTTTGAAAATTATTATTATTATTATTATTATTAATCATAAGCTTCAGAGGGCCTGTGGCCTGTCCTCAAGAAATAAAAGGTTTCGTGCTATTTATAAATTTTAATATATTGGAGCTTGGATTTAAAACATCTCCAATTCATCCTTGAACTATTTGTGCATGAGTTTCAAGTAAGAAGCAGAGATGCATCATTTTTGAGTTTGACATGTTTCGATCACATCATGAACATGGGGTATTTTTAAAATCATAATCAACCCTTCAAGTAATGGTTTGAGTTAAAAGAGAAATACCTAAAATCTCGTATTCTTCGTCCGTGAACTTCAAATACGCCAAGAGCACCATTCACTAATGCAAATGCAAAACTTTCTGATGTGTCATCACCAGAACTTTCCGAGCTTGTTGCTTCTAGAAATTAATAGTAGGATCTGTAGTTTAGCAATACTTAAAGAATGACAAAAGCAGATATGCAACTGTTTAAGATAACACATGACAAATTACATTTTTCATATTAGCTTCAGCAGCAAATACTATTTCTGAGAACAAATTTACTTACTAGATTCCATAGAAGTAGCAGTTGCAGTTGCACTGTATGACCGCTCCTTGAATGATAATGATGATTGCCTAGAAGGTGAACTTTGATTTGGTCGAGGTGCACTTGGAAGTGTCCATTCCAGTACCGTAAATGGAAGAGCCAATGATCTAAGCTACATGAGTAAATAAAGCATATTGAGAATCATATTTGTACTGCCCATGAATATCTGTATAAGATTCAGTCAAATGCCAGTGAGAATAATGTGCAGGCAAGCTTTAAAAAGAATAAAAAAAAAAGATGGCCAGTAGAATGAAAGGAAAGATGTTATGGCACCTTATTTTCCATGCATTCCAACACACAACATTTCAACAGAAATTGTTCAAAAATTTATCCTTAAAGAAAGGTCGAAAAATAGATTGATGATGTAATTTCAACTGCTGAAACAGTTCAGTTTCCTAATAATTATCCAAAAAAAGCTACATATATCGATGTTCAGAAAAAAACATATGGACAGCTACAGTCACATGCTACATTTTACTTATTAAAAGGCTTTTCCTTTATCATTCAAATTGTAATGGATATAAACAAATTCCTTATAGTTATTAGTGTTTCTACTGGATAGCATAATGCATAGAGGCCATCTAATCAACTGCTCTTATTATAAGTTAGACCGCATCTAAAAGAGTTGAAAATCAGATCCACACTCAAAAGAGGACTTGTTCCTTCTGAGATGTTGAATGGCATGGCATCATCATCCATTCAAGAGACCGGTGTAAAATATCCTATCTCACAAAAGTACTTTGATGCTAGCATCAGCTTAATATATTAATCACTCCATTAAGCAAGTTCTTGCATTATCAATTTGTGGAGTATAGATTCTGCAAAAGTACATAAAAGTGCATACCATTATGGGATTCTTTGTCATAGCCCACACCTCCACAGGAGCATCACGAAACAAAATGAGAATATACCTGCAGAGGAGGTTAGGTCAACTTATGAAATAAGATGACCAAAAATAAATGCATTTTGACTTGAAATATTGATAAATAATCAAAATAATAAAGAACACAAAAAAAAATAGAAAGACAATCAAACATGGACTATCATACAGGCTATAATCAAAGCATAATCAAGCATTTCTTTCAAATTTAACTAGTCATCTAATGTTATACTGGTTTATAACAAATTTTGGACAGTTTAAACAAGGAATGTGATTGCATCCCCCGGCCTGTCCAACTCTCTTTTTTTTCTTCCTCCAAACTTATCACCATCCTACCTTTTTATGCCAATTTTACCCTTTCCTTAAAGGGTGGAGAGTCACAAATACGCTCATCTTTTTCGTTTTTCTTTTTCTTCCATCCTTTACCTATCTCTCTTGATCACAAAAGTGGGAGTGACTTCAATTAAATGCCTATATCATTGAATCGTGACAGACTTTCTAGCATAACTACCTACCTACACCTGAAGCCACTCAAGCATTGGCTCCTGCTTTACGTAATTAATCTATAAATTAACGCATTATCTGCATTGCATGTGATGAATCACAATCATCCGTAGGACAGAATAATGATATTAAATCACACGATAACAAGCATCCATCAAATATTCCTTTTAGAAAAGTCATATGGGATGGACCATGTACGCCGATGAAATCAGTTATGTGCATCAAATATGTCAAATGCTAGTAGTTGCAAATTAAAATAAAATATAGAAGTTACCCAATCCTAAATATTTCTGAAAAGCATGAATAAAGAGGAAAATGTATCTTCAAAGTAGTCCTCAAGAAAAGTTAAGTTCAAGGCCAACCTTCCAGATGAAGATGCCCTCAGAGCTCTTATTGGGGCACGTTCTGGCTTTTGAAGTACTCGGAATGTACGATTTAGCCCACTTCTAAGGCAGGTTATAACAAGTCTATTATTATAGCCACCTCCCTTATCGTTTACCTAAATTCATCAAGTTATGCATCAACAACGAGACACTGTAACAACTAAAAAGTTATACTGCAAAGAATGATGGGCAAATAATAATATATATATATATATATATGCTTTATGAGTTATGATAATTTGAGACTTCCAAGACCATTGTCTGCGGGTTCAAATCAACCAAACAATTCTAATATTAAAATAAAAATGAGATGAAAAAAAATGAACTTATAAGCAAAAGACAGTTTCAATAGAAACAGTTCTATGTGCATGTCGGGTATACTAGCAAACAAGGATGAAACAGAATAACACCATAAACACGGCATCAGAGAGGCAGAGAATTACATAGAATCAGTCAGTATATCAATCCATGCCAGTACATAAATTTTATTCCCAACAATCAAAAGACATTTCCAATAATAAATGGTAAATTGCTAACAGTTAGCTATTTTGCAACTTATATTATATTTATTTTTTAAACTTTAAATAACAATATCTCTCCAATTACATAACAATATTAAAATTGAAAAGTCAACAATATATCTAGGTTTTCTGGAACGGCATCCCTTACTGATTTTAGAACACCAAAAACATTTTTCTGTCTTTTGTTAAATAAAATAACTAAACTTTAATAAAAACAAAATTTCAAATTAATGTTGCAAATGGATCAAAAAATATCCATCCAGACTTGTTTCTGAGTTTGAGTCTATTCGGCTAAAGGCGCAGATTTTAGCATTTGATCTGAATTCATATTTGCACCCATAAAAAAAGCAGATATAATTATGGATAAAGAAATATCGATATTCATTTTCAGCTCTATCTAGTCTCATGTAGCTTTCAGAAGTTACAAAAGGGGATAAGTGACAACACCAATATGTTTTCAATTTTCTTTCCATGCAGTGACATCTTTAAATTTGTGAATTGCATCCTTAACAGTCAGCTTTTTAATTCAAAGCATCTAACTAGTGAGTAATGAGAATTCACTAAAAAAATTCATGATGCATTAGATGTGGTTATTTCTTTTTGTTCTTTGTACAATCATTTATTTTGTTTAAGCAAAAATAACAACAAAAAGTTGGGAGGCTTGTATACTAAAGTAGTTAATAAAAGTTAAAGTGGAATAATATTCTAACCACAAACTTTATATTATCCAAGTTATATAAGCATTCACATCTCTATTGTTAATACACAATTTGTATCAATATCCATTTAAATGAATGGATTTTAGCATTTGACTAATATTTAGAATCTATAAAAATGGATACATATATAAATAGACTGGCATCCGATCTGTATCAGATCAGGTTTGAGCCCTATTTCAGAAAGTATTCATATAATTGGATTTCTTTTAACAAACCATCAAATGGAAATAGGCTGCTTGCTACAATGTTTCATGTTCAACTAATGATGCAGATAGAGCAGACCATGAAAGTAGCTTTGCTTCAGAACATAGTAAGTCAAATAGCATCTATATTTAAAAAGCAGCAAATGCAGTTCATCAAATGCGATAAGACAAATGTACAATGCAGCTACTGCTTAAAGCAATAAGCACAAAGGTAAGCTCAGCCTTATATCACAATATGAAACCAGAAGTGCAGATATATTATGGAAAATATGGATGAAAGTATTGGTTATTTTCTACCAGGTTGCGATATTCCGTATAACCACAAATACCTGACCGTATGAGAATGAAACGAGCCTGGAATTCCCAAGCCATTTTAATCCCCTTATAATGCTACTGTGAACAGAAAAGCTCACTGCAACTGCATTGGCAGAAACATCGATGACATCGATAGTTCCACTTTGAGTTCCTAAAGCAACAAGTGGAACTGCTGGAGCAGGATTGTTGCCCCCACCTTCAGATAGAAAATTTTAACTAATCATGTACGACAAATTTGCAGATGATAAAAGTAAATATAAGAACTAATTTGAGTAAAAAAGCATGAACAGATCGGGTTGCAGGAATTACGAGCCAAAGTGGCAATTAGAGATGGAGATGGTACGGCTAGAGTGGTCACTGTAGAAGAAAGAAGATGAAGCTGGCCGGTTAAGCTGATCTGCATAAGGGAAAAGGCCTAAATAAGATGTAACAATACTGTAAAACCAAGACAGTGAAACCAAATGAGCATTAGAAATAGTTTGCCTAAAAGACATAAAGTTCCACTAAGAGTGTCAAAAAGTGCCTGAGCAAATAAGCTTGAGTGCATAGGTTTGTGCACATGTTCATAAAGTTGAGCAAGTATCTTATTGTACACCTCTTGTTGGATCAGATTGCTAAAACAGTCCTCACACTCATAATTGTTTACATGGGCTAGTTTTAAAGACCCTGTTCTCTCTCTCTCTCACACACACACACACATGCCCCCTCCCCTCCCTCCGCCCCCCACCACACCAGGGATCCAATGATATACCACACCATGCAAAGTGCTAGTGCATAACTAATGCAACAAGAGATTTTCATTCATCTCAAAAGAGATCAGTCTTATTCATAGGACTTCCACCTGATGCTCTTTTCCCTCACAACTTCCAAGTCCCCTCTCCTATTTAGCAATCAGAACTGATATTTCACAATTTCCACCAAAGTCACTTATTAAATCCATTAATCCATATGCTTGTCAGTTATCACTCTTTGCATGTTAATCCATTACATCCTTTCATTGTTGAAGCTCAGGCTAGGCTGTATTGAACCTGATACACATCGTTGACTCATTCCCCTAGCAGCTTTAGCTTTTTGGGTTCATTAGTTTGTTAGCAGCTTGTAGCTTTGTACAAACAGGAAAATAATATTCCATGAATGACGCCAATGGAGACCACGCAATCAACTGTCAGCTTTTCCTCATGCCATCGCTGGATTGCTCTAACTAATTTGCTGCAGGAGAAGCAGAATATGTAAGGAAAAAGCAATTGAGCAAATGGCACAAAAGCATGACCTGCAACCTGTCTTCTGTCACCACCAGAAGCGTGAAATTACACAACATTAATGCCTACGTTTGCAGCAACTTCACTCAAATCACCTTTCTCACCAAGCACATATTCTACGATTATCGATTACCATCTTAGCATGCATCAACTCTTGTCACCATAGGCAAAATTTTATGAATTTGGCTCCTTAGCCCTTCACTGCATCTCCTAGTTCATCTCAAGTATCATTTTAATTCATCTTCTGAACTTCACAAAGTGGCTGCTTCATACATTAAATGTGATACTATCATTTATTTGTCCATTTTGTGGCAAATTCCCAATATTAGTTCAACGACAAATTTGAGTACAGAAATGTGGTTGAAATAGTTATACATCAGTTTCTATGAGTATACTGAAAGAATAAATATTTTTCAGGCTCAATACGTTGTTGTATCGTTGCAGATATTTCTCTTTCTAAACACACAATTACTAGTACCCCTATTATGATTCCAAATATAAGGGTAAAAATGGATACAAACATCCATATAAGTCCATAGATTTCTTTTATGGATTTCAATGTAGAAAAAGAATTGATAGCTTGTACTTCTGTCGTATGAGACACTCGTAAACAAAGCTCACTGTACCGGAACCGGCTACAGTACAAATACCTTATCAGTATGGTATATCGCACGGTATGCATGCTGCACCGACAACATTTTCTTATACCTAACTATGGTACCACCAAAACCAAGTGATGCAGATTGATACAACACAGAATCGAGCGCTAGTTTAGATCAGTTTGGACCTGTCCTACTCATATACCAAACCAAACCTCGGTACCTTACCGATATGGTGCAATACGCCGGGCATGGAGTAGCATCGATTGGTAAGACAAACCTGACTTACAAATGTTCAATGCATACACTGAACTGAGTTTTCCACTCTTAGGATGGACCTCATCTTAACATATATATCTAGCTAAATAATGTAGTATGCATGGATCAAAGTGTCATGCTGTACCACTATCCACCAGCCATACCAAACTATACACCCATCAATATCATACCCTATCGATACATGGTAGTACATTTCATACTTTTCATGTGCCTACACCAACAGGTGTACCATGCATTACTATGGTGCTAAAATGGGTACCAGTACCAAGACTTTAAACTTTGCTAACATGGTAATAGGTTAGCTCCAATACTTGTTCCTCAAGTTTCCAATAAGAGTCAAAATTGCATAGAATTTTAGAGGTCAAATTGGTTTCTGTCAAAATGTCATTGGAGAACTTAATTTGAATACTAAAAGCTAAAAAGTTAATCAGCCAACAAAATCAAAGAAGAGTCTTACAAAACCAACTCTAAATCTATTAAATTAGCAAGTGTTATCAAAAAAATATGGGATGGAGCTTATCTATGCCAGTTAAATTGACCATATCAAACTTTGATATAACCGTAAACATAATCATCCAACCTTCTGCTAACTTTCTAGGGTTAACTTTCATTTATTCTAATTCACCAAGCATTCCTATTGATGTCCACCTTTGATGTTATTTCAATCAATATCTTTGTTACCTTAAGTCCCCCCCACCCCACCCTTTCCCACATCCTTCAACATAGATCGATGCATCTCTCCTCACAAGAGCCTCCTTAAAACCATCTCAATCAGTTTTTCATCACTTTTTCCTTAATTTGTGCACTCTCACATTCCACTAATATACTCATTTCTTAATTATCATTGGTTTTACTATGCACATCTTTAACATTCTCATTTCTGCTATCCTTTTTTTAAACCATTTTAATTGCTCAATATTCTAAGCCATACAACATCACAAGCCTTATTGTTGTTCTATTTAATTTTTTTTATATGCATCAATCACATGATACCCTGGAAGCACCTCTCCACTTCATCCAACTAGCTTTTAGTTTAGTACATACATCTTCATGCATCCTTTCATTATTTTTTTTAATAATAAATCCCAAATAACTCAACTAAACATTGTGTGATATTTCTTGTACATCATTCTTAATTAGGACCTCATATTCATTTCATTTTCATTAAAGTTGCATGTTATAAATTGTCTTTGTTCAGCTAATTTCTAAGCCCTTATCCTATAAGTTTTATTCAATAAATTCTATTAAATAAACGCTATGGAACATCATCCTTATTAGCTTACAAAGTTAAGTTCTATTGTTACAGCACAAGAAGGCTTAATGCTTGTCAAGGTTCAGACATACATATCCTTAGTGATTTCAATATATGGTCATGCACACCATTTCTTCATAAAACCCATCAAGTTTAGCTTCTTGGTACCCTATCATAAGCTTTTCAGACATCAGTAAAGGTCAATTTGAAACCTTTTTTTATTTCTCCGTTTGTTTATCAACTGCCTAAGTAAGAAGATAGCTTCCATTATCGATCTTTCAAGCATTAATCCAAATTGATTTTCTGAGATTACTTTCATTTTTCTCAAACACTGCTACAATTGGTCGCCAATCTGAATTTGAAAGATGGAGGCTGGCATTTGGTTGACAAGTCACAAAAAACAAGTCAAACTATGAAATGAATCCAAATTTGATCAAAGTTTAGCATTATTTGGGTCAATAGATATCATTGAAGGTCTTTGTTCTTGAAGCGCATTCACCTCCTTTAGGATGGTTTCAGATCAAAATGCCTTGAAATTATGTATATCATGATCTAAGGAAAAAGGTTAATAAATGAAAAAGAAGTTAAAAAACATAAAAGTGTCACACATTAAAAAAAAACAAAACAAGTAAACCACACAAGCAAAACTGCATAAGCTCCACAATTGTAACCTTTTACAGACAAGAAAAAAGTCCGCGTGCTACTTAAAAAGGTATCATGTTGCTAGTGTTAATTTGCATGTAACAAGAAACCAAAGTGGGAAAAACAATTTCAAGAAGTAAAACAGTTATAATTTGTTCATCCACAAACCTTCATGGAAAATTCTGATGCAATAAAATTGGAGTTTGTTAAGCGAACACAGCTACTGCTGACAGGCTCTGGTTCTTTATCTGCATCTGGTACAGCTCTAGATAACAAATTATCAGTTGATCTAGAATGTGTCTTTGAAACTAGTTCTTCACCAACCACATTAGACTTGTTTATATTAAATGAAGCTTTCTGAGCATCTCTAGCTTTATCAGAAGTCAGAAGCCAGTTCCAAATTTTTCCATCATCAGAAATGGAGATCAGATGTGACTTGGAACCAAAATCCATTTCTTTATATAAACTTTTAGGTGAAGCATAGTCAAGATCAAGTGAAGACTGTGTATATGATGACTCTGAGCAAAGCCTGACAACATTTTGAATAGCAGATTCTGATTGGCAAAGAGTAATGGCAAGAACAGCTGGAGATGGTACAGCAGTACCAATTGAAGGCATTAACTCCTCCATTGTACACAGCACATGCACCTGTTCTCCTCTGCAGTCATAAGGTAATAACTATGTTGGTGAGTTAAAGAGGCATAATGTTTTGTAACTTAATTCTCAACCTGATAAGCTAAATGTTTGACAAGCCAAATTGGCAAGTCATAAAGGAAAAGGCATTCCAGCAGCATATACAACATGCCACAGCAAGGACATATTTAGTGTCACTTTAAGAAGTAGTTCTATAGATTTTAAAGCACAAAAGTACTTTCTAAAAAAGCACAAGTATTTGGTTATATACTCTGAGAAGTGCTTGTACAAGGGGAAAAAGTCAAAAAACCACTTTGAGACCACTTTGAGAAGAAGATAGAAAACCTAGCTTCTAGCTTTTTCTATAGTAAGAAGAACTCCTAAAAAGCAAAAAAAAAAGATCAATACCAAACACGCACTAAGAAAAGAGTCATATATTCAGTTAGCTTGTATCTTAATGCCTTCTACGTTCCCTAGATTGATAAAACTGCTCCAACCATGAAGATATATCATGCCATGTGCAAAGTATCCAGATAAGTCCAATATTAAATTCTTCTTGACAGTATTAAGTATTAACATATCACTTGCAAACAATGCATAAACACACATACATACACAAATATATATATGTATATATATATGTATGTATATAGATAGTGCATACGGTACTGCACATGGCTATTCAAGAATTTAGATAGAGGATAAATCCTAAAAAGATTTAAGTACGAATGAGATGCTGATATATCTTTCCCATAAAGTAATTTACTATTTATTTGTTATATTACAATCTTAATGTATAAATAAAATTTATGTCTTTACTATGTACAAGCCCATAAATAAGCCCATCTCCATCTCTCCCTGATTTGAGATTCCATATGAACAGGTTGGTTTCTTTGCAATTTATATTTTGGAATAATGAGGAAAACATGAAAAGTGTGAAAATCACAAAAGATGTGCAAATTATATATTTATTAATGAAGTATGTGAGTATTTATACATATATGGAGAAGGCCATTGGGGTGAGGCACTGAGGTGAGATAAATTAGAGAGAAACAAGATGCCCAATTCATAGGAGAAAAAGGAGACCTAGAAGAATCTCGATCCTAGCCAGTATGGTGAGCTTGAGGCTTAAGTGGGTTGTGGATGAAGAATCCACATCAACCTCCTTGGGCTAACTTAGTGTCATCACGATAAATGAATTAATCTCAGCTCTCTCTCAAAATATGGTCCACTCAATTAAGAGGGAGGGAATGCAGTAGAGTCCCAATTAAAAACGAGAGTTCACTAGGTTAATAGTGCTCCCTATATTGGATAATGGAAGTGGGATATGAGTCAATAAAAGGTTTAAATCAGGGAGATTTTGGAACAAGATGCACTTGGGAAAAAATAGGGGTATTATGGGAAGAGGGTATTTTGAAAATGGGTAAGTTTTCGTATAGTATACTATCACATTTATATAGTGCTTGATGATATATAGAGAGAGAGATGGATAGAATCCGATCGACCAGATTTGAGGTCGGACTTGGATGTGAACTACTACCTCTAAACTGGTTATATACCAAAAATCATGTTATCTGCAGAAAACGAGCCTATCGATCCAGTGCTCAAAAAGGCCAGTTTAAATAGACAAAAACAATGCATTTTTTTGACCAGTTGATGTATAGGCTAAGCCTAAGGGTCTCCAAATCATATGCTTTTTTGTGTATAAGCAATATAGAGATAGTAAATCACATCCAACGACTCAAATCATCCATGTCAAACCCTCATCATATGGTTAAGACTAACAAATCTGACTTAAAATCTAATCAACCAGATTCTGGTCCTCCTCATATGTTAATATGAGGTATATATATGCATGTAATCAGATTCTAGGCCCTCATTGATTAATATGCATGTAAGCAGACATGTATATATATTGCAACAATTAGTTTTTACTTATCTTTCCTTCCTATGAAAGAAGACTATGGTCAAGAAAACATATAAGAAATGAATACGATGCTGCATTTGCTTTTCTTCTTATTACTTTTAACTGCCAATAGCATAATCTAATATTTTCAATAAGCTTGGTTGACCTAGTGATATGAAAAAGGACAGCAAAAGGTACAAATACAACTATCACATTCACTATTTTACATGGCTAACAGCTGAGATCCAAAACCAGAAAGCCTTATACCACCTATATGCTTCACCATCCATTTCTTTCTTGTCAGAAGCTTAACAAGAATCATCATATCCTCTATCACCAAAGCCGTCCAGGCCTTTAAGAATCCTGTTACTACTATCAAACATTTGACTCAAATCTAAATCACACTTGCAGTCGCTCCAAATTTATGAGGAGGTTTCATACACATATCTAACTTTGTCCTTACTACGTTTAGCATACATCCACTCCATGTTCCTGGTTCTTTTATGATCACATAGTTGCAAATATAACCTCACTATTGTTCACAGCCCGTATAATAAAGCAAATTTAACCAAATCTTACAAAATTTTCACTTTGGTGCACAGATTTGTCCCACCACAAACTACTCAAGATATATCCTTAAATTATCTACAACATCTGATCGTACTGAAAATACCCCAATTAACCTTTCCATCCTTTTCTAGTGTTAAGCTTAGTTAAAGTCAAAAACAATTATTACCTAGAAACTTCTGATTATAAAGTTGAACGGCTTATTGTCAAAAATGCACCATGAGAATTCAATTATTTTGTGCATATATTCTAGATCATATGAGACGTATGTTACAAAGTGGAGATAGTTGAAGGGGATGTATGGTGAAATTATAAAGGACAATATTAGAAAGGCATAAGAGAAAAAAAAACATGGATCAAGGAGAAGAAACCTAAGTACGAAAAATACCTGACCTTGAGCCATAAGAAGGAAAGGTAGCTCATATTTTATACAGAAGAGTGAAGAAGAGGTTGAGATGAAGACCTTATGATAGTCTAAATGAAAGTTAGCAAGAATCTCAAAAAGTTTGTCCTGATAGAGAAGCCCCTTAGAGGAACAAGTGGTAGACATTTTGTTTCGAACATAACCCTAAATAACTGGAATAAGTGTTGTTTGTTATATTGTGAATATCATTATGGTTATGTACTAACATGTGACATCTGGAAGTTACTTGTCTTTGTATTTCTGGTCTTTTTTTGTTCATATTGGAATATTACGAGTCCTAATTCAATCCAAACTTAAAGATAAAAGGCAAGGAGCAATGTTTTGTGCAGGCCACTCCATTATTGAACCAAATTAGTAGGATGGATTCTGTACTTCTCTATTATCAGTTTATAAGTTCCTTTTGGATCATTTCTGTTTTCAAGATATAGAATCCAATATATGATTTTAGATTTGATTTCTCAGTCCTAAGTCTATGTTCCGGTCCAAAACCTACTCTTTCCTTTCTGCCAAACATTTAATATCCAAAATGGGAACAATCAAACAATATTACAAACTATCTGCTCCTTGACTTTTGAGTTATGATTTCTTCCTCTTAGAGTAATTATGATTGCTGAAAATATGAAACTTCTTTTACAAGGTTGGAATACAAGTTTGAATCCTAATAAAAATCCAAATTTAGGAATCACATAATAATATTTTTCCTACAAATCGTGTTGGTGGCTACTCACTTCTCTTTTCCTTGGTATTTTTTTAGGAATAGTCTCAAGTTTTTCCCCATACTTTTTAGCTGCCACTTTGAGATCAATTTACATGTTTCTTAGTATAACCATCCAATTCCACTCAAAAAAATTAATCACACAACTGCAATCATTTGCTGCCCCAGAAGTTGCGCTCATATAGTCCTTTAAGCCATTAATCAGTTATGGTCCCAACAATCCAAGGTCATGGGAGAGGTGAACAAACACAGACCTAACCCTTGCTTCTTTTTTTTTCTTTTCGCACAATGCTGCCCTAGGATTTGAACCTGCGCTATTGCGTTTGCTACCCAAGCCTTTCACCATTGCACCAAGCAATGGCCCCCTCCCTATTGCAGTCCTTTATCTGCAAAATTTAAAAAAAATACTATGCTTCTTAATGCTCTTCCTTGACTTCTTACCATGCTAAGCTCATCTTCTGCCTAAACCTTAGACAATACAAAATAATGATCAGTCTCATCTCTTATAATCTTTTTCCTTGTGTTTTACAACAGTGCACCGTTCCACATGCTTTTGGAAATGCACCCTCAGAGTGGTTGGTTGCTTGTGCGCATCCTCATCTATCTTCTTGCATAATATGTTATAAGTATCAGGCTCTTGCATATTATGGTTTACGCATCAGAAACAGAAATTCAAAACAAGATTTTTGACCGATATATTATACATTTCGCATCCATGAAATTCCCAAAAGAGTGAAAATTTTTTTTTCACATTCTAATCTGACTTCAAGTTTTCAATCTCAACGGCTCAAACAATCAACAAATCATTTATAGCCACAAGTCCACGTCCACCTATTAACTGGTGGTCTTGCCAATGGTCATTATGTCATTGAAGTCAAGAGCCATAACATATTACAATCCTTAGTGCATCAATATTATAATTAATGTCCATTTATTATTGTCCCAGGATCATTTTCTCGGGAAACATGAGCTTTTGTTCTAATCTGTTCTCGCAAAATCTTATTTGTGTTTTTCTTATGATCGAAATACCCCTTTTGATCATAAACTCTCAAACACTATGCAAAACCCTTCTTAACATTTCTTGCAGAAGAGCATACTTCGGAATCCACAGAAGACAGACAAAAAACAAAACTCACTGGATGCGAAGATGACTTGAGGGCCTTACTCTTTCCGCTTCCAGATGCTGAGCTTCCCATCAAGATGAGCACAGTAGAGCAGATCGAGATCGGGATCGGGCACCAAATCCAAGAACTTGCCGCAACCACGGGGCAGGGGCGTGGAAGAGAGGGAGGCGCCGTACTGGAGGTCGAACACGATGAACTCCTTGGGGAAGGTGATGAGGAGGATATGCCTCCACCGCGGGGAGAAGCAAAACCGCGCAAAGAAGAGAGGGAAGAGGGCGAGGGCAGGGGAGGATGGGGAGGCTCCGCCGGCCTCCCTCTCGATCTTCTGGAGATCGGAGAGATCTCCGATCCCGGAGACTTGGTGCTCCTGTATGGAGACGTCGCCATCCACGCCGCCGGCGCCCCCTCCCAGGGCGATGGCCGAGAGCAGGAAGCCCCGGAGACCGAGGGTGCAGAAGTGCCGGGAGTCGAAAGGATCGCGGCGGATGCAAGAGAGGTACTCCGGGGCGGCGTCGTACTTCCAGAGGCAGCGGCCGGAAGCGGCGTTCCAGAGGGCGAGGAGGGAGGGGCCGTGGATGGAGGCGAGGAGCCAGGAATCGGAGCGGACCCAGCAGAGGTCCTGGATCCCGAGCCTGGACCGGTCGGCGGAGGAGTCCAGGTCGAGCCAGAGGAGGACCTGGCGGGATCGGAAGTCCCAGAGGGCGATGCGGCCCTGGCGGTCGCCGACGGCGAGGCGGAGGTGGGAGTTGGAGGCGTCATCGAGGGCGGATAGGTCGCGCGAGAGGGGCTGGGGAGACCAGCGAACGGAGGTGACGAAGGGGGCGAGGGCGTGCGGGGAGGTGGAGGAGGACGTGGCAGCAGCACCGCCGGAGGAGTGGTGGTGGTGAGGGGGGGGCATGGGGAGGACGGAGACGAGCTGCATGGATCGGGAGTCGGCGACGACGACGCTGCTGCCGGCGCCGTAGGCAAGAAGGCCGCTGGGGCTGCAGTCGGCGGAGCCACCGTTGCTACGGCTGGGGGGGCCGGGGAGCATGCAATCCCACGCCTCCTGGGATCGCGGTGACGCCATCCTGCCACTCCCTCTCACCGCCTTTCCTTCGTCCACCGCTGCCTATTTCTTTCTTGACTTCCTTCTATTACAGGCCAGCCTACAGGTTGGCAGGAACCAGAAAGGGGGGAGGGGGCAAGAGGAGGAGATCGCGATCGCAGCAATAAAACGGAATAAAGAACGCAAACAATTTCAAGAAAAGGAAGAAAGAACCAAAAAAAAATTCGAGAAACAAAATCAAGATTCAAGGAGCTTGGGGAGCGGCCTACGATACTCGGGTTTTATTAGAAGACGCAGCGGTATCCACGAATGAGCCCCGGGCACGTGCCCCAGCGAATTGGAGGGCCGGGGGCCCGCATGAGCTTGCCATCAGGCAGCACGGTGCCAAACGGATGGGCGAGCACGAGAAATTATACTAACACCACGCGCGTGGAGGTGCATCATGCCAACCATGTATCTCCGTTTCTGTAGGCCTTCATCGTACGCTCCAATTACTGCTTTACGTTTATTTCCATGGTGCACCTAGTGCAGAGTATAATTTTCCGGCATTTAGCATTCGAAAGTAAAAGATACTCAATCTCTTATTCTAGGCACAAACCTGTTGTATAAGAAATTACCATTTCTCTTTGGGCATAGATAAAACACTGATTCTCTTCGTTACCATTTCACGCTGTAAGATAAGAAGCTCGGCTGAGTCCTCGCACCAAAGAAACTTTTTTCCAACAAAGCCACCAAACATGAGCTCTACATTTACAAAAAAAAAAAAGAATTCTATTTGCTCCAGAACGCCCCGAAGTTGTGAGTTTGAACCATACTCAGGAGAAAAAAAATAGAAGATCTGCAAACATGCACTTTAACCCACGCTCTAATTCACAAGAAAACCAAATTTGAGAAGGAAAAAAATCATAATTGTTGAATAAATGTTGATGAACTTAATAGTATTAGGATAGACAATGGTTGCCAACATTCTCTTCTACGGAGATCTGTGCTCACAAACAGGCAATTTACCGCTTCTTATCCCCTCCAATGTTTATCAAAGTCAAAAAAGATTAACTTTAATAGGTCTCTTTTACCATATGCAATAGAAAGGATAAATGGATAGAAAGGATAAATGGATCCACAGGCACAAATAAAATGATTGCTCTGTCTCTCTCTCACACTCGCTCGCTCACACACACACACACACATGTTGGTGGCTGCCATGCTTGATTATGGTGAACTTGAAAATCTAGCTTCAGACGGCCACATTCCCTTCCATCAATATTCTATATTCTTTCCCAAGCATGCTTCGCTAAGACAGGGCGTGCATGCATCTTTGCAAATAAGAACCGTCGGCATGGGCCGAGCTTCTTCAATAGTTGAATGGAGTAGGCGTTAGCAGAGGATTTTCCGGAAATTCACTTGTATGGTTCAAACTCACAACTTCGGGGCGTTCTGGAGCAATTAAGAAAAACTAAAAACTTCCAAAATCAGAAAATTTAAATAAATAAATAACCTAACATAATTTTTTATATATAAAACAACTGAGTACATAGATTCATCGCTTGCCAACATCGATCATAATTACATAATGAAAATATGACCTCATGAACCTTCAATCTACATCATTTCCAAATTTCAAGATTATTAATTTGGTATATTTCAATCAAATAAAGGAGAAAGATTCGTATAGAAACTCTTCGGAATCATAATTAAGCATGAAATTTAGTAATCTTGATCACTTTGGATTGTTAAATATACTAAAAATATTTTGAAGATGTTAAAAGATTAAAATTTTGGAGATATAAAAGAAAGAAGACAGAAACTCCTTCAAGGATTTATGTGATTTAATTCCGCTTCAGTTACTGCACGCTTTTTATCCTATACGAGTTTATTTTGAACGCGAGATAGTAGAGAATAGGACCCATTTATTAATCAAAGTTTTCAAGGTTTCCATATCAAAGAAAAGGAAATTACGTTTCGAGATACCCTTCCTTCTCCCATCCCGCATTCCATCCCATCCTTTTGCTGACTGGAAGCCCGAGCCCCGAGCCCACATAGAAGCGTGGAACAAGAATAGACGAGTAATTTACAGAATGATTTATTGGATTAATCCATGAACTCTTCCATAATTCGGCAGATCCTGGAACTATGACGTACTTGTATGAGAAATCCATCAAAAAAGTTAAAAAACATGTTCAGCATTTCTAATGCAGGTAGCAACACAAGATCTACAGTGGGCTGGTTGATGATCATTTATTTTTATGTGATGCCGCCACTATTAGGTCACTCCAAGCTCAGGTGGGAGTGAAAAATCTCTCTCTCACACACACACGCATTAATGTGAGCCTTTCAAAAAAATCATAGGTTATTAAGGACCATCTAATGGCTAATTAATTGCATTGTCATCTACCAATATGGAGAAGCGGAGAAACAATGAATTTAAATGTTTAGACCTTAACATTATCAAGTTATATCTAATGACTAACCTTTTTTTTTTAAGGAAAGAAGGCTCAGTCATCCAATTTATCAATAGGTAAAAAATGCACAAAAGGAGAGAGAGAGAGAGAGAGGAGCATATACATGAAAAGAAATAAACAAAAAGATATCATCACCTTTTTTCTCTAAAGAGAGATAGGCAAAGGATAAAGAAGCTCAATAGGCAAACGGGATAGATGCATGAGCATACCACAAATAGTAGTCCAGTGCCTTGATCTTCAAAGAGCTTTGCTATATAACACCGTTTGTTCGAAAAAAGTCGGGTAGAGCGTATCCAATATCATGGTTAAAGAAATATGCTATTATTGTTATTCCTAAGATAGAATTCTATTGTTAATCTAAAAGCAAGGTAAAACAAAGATAAAGAAAATTAAAAGTAAACTAAATTCAGTTATGTGTCGAAGGGTCTCTTTTCATAGTACAATTTACTTTTTTATATCCATAATACCAATTGTAAAGTTAACTATTGACTCTTGTAACTATCCACATTGTCACAATCTTCAGTAATTCTGGAGGTTCGTTTCCACGATTCCACGTATGGCATAATAGTGAATCAAATCACAATCCAACATCCTTCGGTGTGTGACTCATACTTATATATCATTATCGGTCATGGTCAAATTTTGTTCCTTCAGTCTACTTAACATGGTAGTATCATGGCCAAGTCTATTCCTTCGACTTGTGCCTCTACACTAAGGGTGTGGCCAAACCTTGTTAAGTTTAGCAAGGGACATGTAATTTTTATTTTTTTGATTTTTTTTTAATATTGTCTATGTGGCACTTGTTCACGGCTACTGGCTAAGTTGTTGAGATAGGATGTAAACAAATAGAAGCAATGCATCCCTCATTCCATCATTCGATGGTCAAGAAGGTGATAGAATATATATGATACCACATTCATCAGCCTAACTTTGAACTTAGATATCATTGAACCTAACCAATTTGAAGACCTTGGAGATCTAGCAATGGCAAGATTTGAGCAGCAAATAAAAACTATGAAGGATCTGATAGAGGTAAAATCCATTGTCTTGTTTACTCCCCAGCATATGGACTTAGAATGCATACCACTCAAATCAATGGAGAGGGTTTCCCCTTAGCCCTCATAATGGAGGTAGCTAGTATTAAAAGGTTGTAACACTGCCCTCCCATCCATGAAGTGACCAATTCTGCCATCAAAGAATTATGTAGGCATAGTCTTACCACCTTAATTAACGGCAACTTCTTGCAAATTGAGATGGTGAGTTTCAAGGTCAAACATCAATCTAATATTTACAGAAGTATTGATTCTCAATTCGGTTTGCTATAATCTTGCACTTACTGGTAGGATTTCTGCCTTGCCTCAGTCTATGAATCTCGAGGACTCAATATAGTCTTTGGCCTCTTCTTTCTAGTAGGCCAAAATCCCAAAAATGAGTCATCTTTGGCCTCTTCTTCTTAATAGGCCCAAATCTCAAAATCAGGTTCCTCAAAGATCCTGACATATCCATACAAAGATTGATGTGCTGATTCATCCATCACAAAGACAAGATCGGCTAATTCTGCCATAGTATACACCAAAACATGCTACAATTTACAATATTGGCTTTCGTTAATAGAAACAAGTCTCTCGACCTGTTCCATCATCGAAATCGAAGATGCCACCAGTGCTTCATAAGTGACCTTAGCACAGTGGCCACTTTACTCGCGACTACTTCATTGATCTCCTTCCATAATGGTATGAAGGATAAGCTCAATGGCTAAGCTGGTAGATGTACGAGCATGCCACCTGTGTTGGATTATCCAAAAAAAAGAATAGTTGAAGGAAGATGATTCGAATTGCACGAATTCAAATGCCTTAAATATTAAGTATTTTTGTTACTGTCGTACCGCCAGTTTCAAAGAAGATAGATAAGTTTGGATAAGGTGTTGCTGGTATTACAGTTAAAGAAATCTACTACTACCACTACTCATAAGATTGAATCATACTGGTACTCTAAAAGCAAGGTAAAGTAAAGATAAAGAAAATTAAAGATAAATTGGATTTATTGATGTGTCGAAGGGTTCCCTTTCAAAATATAATTTACTTATTTATATATATAACAACAACTCTAAAACTAACCGTTGACTCCTGTAACTAGCCATATTGTCACGATCTTCAGTGATTTCGAAAGTACGCTTCCATGATTCCACATATGGCATAACTGTGAGTTAAATTATGATCCAATATCCTTCGGCCTATGACTCGTACCTATACATTATAGTCGATCGTGACCAAGTCTTGTTTCTTTGCCTACTTATCATGGTTAGTATCATAGCCAAGTCTATTTCTTCGACTTGCACCTTCATACTTAGTTGCAATATTATAGTTGAACCTTATAAATTTTAGCAAGGGTCAAGTAAATTACATTTGTTCTGACTCTCTTTAATCTCGTCCATGTGGTGCTTGCTCACAACTATGGGCTAACTTAAAGAGATGAGGTGTAAACATGTATAAAAAAAGATAAACAAAAGAGAAAGGTAGTGAAGAAAAAGATCATAAACTCACATAAGTTACAGAGAAAGCATAGTTAGAGTAGAAAAGAAGAGAGTAGAAAATATTACACTATGAAGGTGGAAAACTCTTCCACTTTACTATTTATAGATAAATCTCCACTTTGGTGCCTGAAAATAGAAATTTTCAGCTTCACTGATTCTAAAGAGCTCTCCTTTAGCTGAAAAGATGAAGCTCAAAAGGTTAATCAATGGCAGAAGTAAACAATTGATAAACTTGCTTGATTTTAGCTAAGATTTTACAACTATAGGCAGGTCTTTATGATTGAAGAGGAGGCACCATTCATTTAAAAATTAAGATCTTTTGAAAGCAATAGATCTAGCAGAGGAGGATTTTTTTTAAGAAAGATCCTCGAATTTTTTCCCTTCCAATAACACCAAAGATGGTATTATCAACAAGAAAACAACCAGCTACAACCCAAGGGGGGTGAATTGGGGCTTAATTAAAAATGCGGAGATTCGATTTGTGCGATATGAAGATAATGAGACAATAGAAAAGCAAAGCACAAAGACATAGAATTTATAATGGTTTAGAGCTACCCTTGCTCCTACGTCCACTCTCCAAGTTCCACTTGAGATTTACACTATAATCCTAGAATTATAATACAGTTGTTTTACAAGCTCACAACCTAACTTGTTGTTTTCACGAGATCACAACGACCTCGGTCGGTTTTCACAGGCTCGCCAACTAGAACCAATCCGACTGTTTTCACGGGCTCACAATCCAACCCAGTTGGTTTTTCTCGGATTACCAACTATAACCTAAACCCTTCTGATTCAATCCCTTGATTGAATCAAGCACCCAAATAAGAGAATAAATGTATAAGTACAAGCTTCTAAGAAAGCAGATAAAACAGTTTAAATGAATAAGGGAATAGAAGCTTCTCAGATGATTTTAGCCGATCGAGACGCTGCTTCTTTTCTTCTGGATCATTTCCCGAATCAAACAGCAATGAAGGATCCTTCTATTATGGCTCAAGTGTAGAGAAAGAATGGATTCTCGACGAAGACTTGCTTTCTCCCGATTTTCCTTTGAATATCCTTTGAGCCCTTGTTTCAAACTGATTTGCTTTCCCTCTTTGTTTGGATTTTTCTTTCGTACTTTTGTTTCATTCTAAATGGGTCTTTTTATAGCTTTGTTTTGAAAAAACTAGTTGTTATACCCAAAAACTAGTCGTTCTGTTGCGCCTGTCTTTTCTGATAAAAAGGTTCGTTGAAGCTGGAGACGGCTCGCCCATTCAGGAGTCAGCTCGACTAAAGTGGGAGACATCTCGTATGAGTCTAAAGTCGGCTCTTGCTCGGAATCCTTCTGTCGGATTATCGATCTACTTTTCATTGGAGTCTGCTTGCATAGTTCGGGAGTCGTCTCACATCTTCGTCCGCCGAAAATAGATTTTCTATCTTTGTCTGAGAGAGACGTTCTGTACTAGTGAAGAGGCGACTCGCATTTCGTCCGCAGGATAAGAGACAACTCGTGCTTGACTCAAGTCGACTCGCGCTTTGCGACTCGAAATACACTTTCTGTCTGTCTAAGAGAGTCGTCTCGTAACTGCCGGGAGTCGTCTCATGCTTTGTCCGAAGAATGGGAGACGGCTCGTGCTTGACTCGAGTCGACTCGCGCTTTGCAACCGGAAATACCTCTTTCTGTCTTTCTAAGAGAGTCAACTCGCGCTTTATGGAGACGGCTCGAAAGTGTACCAATATTCTATACTTGTGCCGGAGTTGACTCGAATTTTCTGGGAGTCGACTCGAACTCTGAAAAATGCTTGAGTGGTTCCAAAGCTTGACTCTAAGATCCATGAAATATTTCTAAGTTATTCTTTTGAAGTTGTAGCGTCGTTATCCTGAAGATACTTGTTTAAAACTGTTAGTCCAACAAAGAATATACTCTCAATGTTTTGGCACATCAAAACCAAGTTAGGGATTAATCAATTACTCAGCAATCTTCCCTTTTTGATGATGACAAAATATTGAGTGTTTTCAACCAAGTATAAATTGCATAAGTAAATTCAATCAAGAATGTATGCTCATTTTTTAATTTATCCGAGATATGAAAGGTGTGAGCAATAAACTTCAATATTATAATGCTCCCCCTTTCTCTTGGAATTTGTGTGATCATGTGAGTTCTTAATTTGTATAACCATAGTTCACTTAGCTCCCCCTAGATTAGTGCATTTGATTTTCCTTGGCTCCCCCTATATTTATGCATTAAATTTTCCTGACCATTTATTCATAGTCCTTGTTTTCCTAACTCTTCTCCCCCTTTTTGTCATCATCAACAATATAATAGAAGAGAGCATCAATTATAAAAGACTGATAAGAAATTGAGCATTTCATTTCATCAAAAGAGTGTATATATTTTTGATGTAGGAGTAGGTTCAAAAAGTACATCACTTGTAAAAACAAATCTGACATGAGTTAGTAGTTCAAGCAGCAGGCACACCAGTAATCCTATTCGTCATCTGAGGTAATATTTTCAGGACTACTAGCCCTAGAATGAGGATATCTAGGAAAATGTCTAAGGCATCTAGTACGGGAGGCAATCTGTGTATGCTGTGGGGATCTAGAATGCCTGCCGGCTCTTCCTCTAGAAGCACGACCTCTGGAGGATGATGTTGCTGGCTGTCGCCCTAGACCATTAGCAATCCTTTCAACTTCTGTCTCAGGACACTGGAGTCTGGCTTCTATGGTCTCAATCCTCTAGATATCCTGTTCTATCTTTTCGGTGAGTTTGGTATTCACTTCATCTACAACCATTTTGGCCATTTTCTTCATTTGATCATCATCCAATCCCCTAGGAAATTTTGCTGGCTGTCCAGATGATTCAGAAGATAAGCTATAGGGAGGTGCAGTCTGTGCTCATGCTCGGCTAGACTCACCTTCTTCCAAGTATCTAGAACCTTTTCGTTGCCATTTTCTCTTTATTTTACTGAAACCCATTCTGTGCAAGGATTTTTCATTATATACCTCAGCATTGTGGAGTACTATCTGTGGCTCATTTTCAGGAATGACAACCTTTAAAGCTCTAAACAGCAAAGTGAGAACCATTCCATAGGGTAGACTTAGTCTGATTTTTGTGGCTGCCTCTCTCATGTAGATCATCATCATTGTGGAGTAATTGATTAAGCCCTCATTTGATTTTGATGAGCTTAAAGCATTTGAGTATATCTTATATTATACTAA
>JAOXJJ010001003.1:39403-54598 GCA_025769935.1 Phoenix roebelenii
TAGGTACCCAAGTCTTCTTGGGTCCTTCATGGTTAGTGTGAGTGGATCCTTTTGGAATCCAAATTTTCTTTATGTTGTTTTTCTTTGATATTTATCTATGGTTGCATACATAAGATTTATGTTCAGGTTTACTACAACAGAAACATGTAGTTTCATTAGATTCAGTTTTTGTTGCTTTGACAAAAAGTTCTTTAAAAGTTTTTGTTTCTTTTTAGGCCTAAATCCTAGCCCTGCTTTGTTAAAAACAACTCTTTGACTACTTAGAATCATATCTAGTTTTTCAGAGCTGAATGTGAACTTATCTACAATTAACTTATACTTATCTACTTCCTTTTTAAGGTTTTGATTCTCATTTAGCAGCTCTTCATTTTGTTTAATCTTCTTCTGTTTTTCATATTTCAGCATTTGCACTTCATCGGCTAAGAATTGTTTTTCTTCATTGTATTTTTCTGATAATTTTTTTAAAGTGTTATTTTCAATTCTTAACTCTTTATTTTTCATACCAAGTTTATTATAGTCACTAACTAGTTCATTGAATGCTTCATATAATTCATCAAAAGAGAAACTTGGTAAAGCAATAGAACTTGATTATCTTGAGCCATAAGGCAAATGTTGGTTACTTCTTGGGGTTCTTCTTCTGATGAAGATTCACCGCAATATCCCCACATTGTAACAAAAGCCTTCTTCTTTTTCTTTTGCAATTTCTTTAAAAGCGGACAATCTAGCCTAAAATATCCGGGTCTCTTACACTCATAGCATACTAAGGGATCTTTTCCTTTCTTCTTATCCTTTTCCATCTCACCTTTTACTATTGGATTTCTTTTGAAGTTCATCTTCCTTCTCCTTATAAACTTACTGAATTTTTTTGCAAGGAGGGCAATATCATCATCCTCATTCTCATCTTCTCCTTCATCACTACTCTCGTTATATTTTTTTTGGTTAGAAGCTTTAAATGCTATTCCTTTTCTCTTTTGATCCTCATCCTCAAGATGTTGGTTCATGATGAGTTCATGTGTCATCAGTGACCCAAGAAGTTCTTCTAGCGGAAGGACGTTGAGGTTCTTGGCTTCTTGTATTGCCATTACTTTAGCTTTCCAAGAATGTGGTAGTGAGCGAAGAATCTTCCTGACAAGATCACTATTAGAGTACATTTTTCTAAGACTTTTCAATCCATTAATGATATCAGTAAATCTAGTAAACATGAAAGTAATATTTTCAGAAGGTTTCATTTTAAACAGTTCATATTTATGCACTAACACATTAGTTTTTGATTTCTTGATTTGATTTGTGCCTTCATGAGTGATTTCAAGTCTATCCCAAATCTCCTTAGCGGAGTTACATGTTGATACTCGATTAAATACATTTGCATCTAAGGCACAATAAAGCACATTCATAGCCCTGGCATTTAGTTGTGCCTTTTTCCTATCATTTTCATCCCAGTCCTCTTCGAGTTTGGGAATTAATGTGTTATCAACAATGTGTATGGGAATGTGAGGTCCATTTATAATAATGTTTCAAACATCATAGTCTTGGGCTTGAATGAATATTCTCATTCTTGCCTTCCAAAAGGTATAGTTTGTTCCATTGAACAAGGATAACCTATTGGTTGACTATCCTTCATTTGAGGTTAATCCAAAATGGGTTGCCATTGAATCTTTTACTCTAGAAGGGACTTAGACACGGTCACTAAAGAGCACATGCTCTAATACCACTTGTTGTTCAGTAGGCAGCCTAAGAGGGGGGGTGAATTGAGGCTTATTAAAAATGCGGAAATTCGATTTATGCGATATGAAGACAATGAGAAAATAGAAAAGCGAAGTACAAAGACACAGGATTTATAGTGGTTCAGAGCTACTCTTGCTCCTACGTCCACTCCCTAAGTTTCACTTGAGATTTACACTATAATCCTAGAATTACAGCACGGTTGTTTTACAAGCTCACAACCTAACTTGTTGTTTTCACGAGATCACAACGACCTTGGTTGGTTTTCACAGGCTCGCCAACTAGAACCAATCCGATTGTTTTCACGGGCTCACAATCCAACCCAGTTGGTTTTTCCTGGATTACCAACTATAACCTAAACCCTTCTGATTCAATCCCTAGATTGAATCAAGCACCCAAATAAGAGAATAAATGTATAAGTACAAGCTTCTAAGAAAGCAAATAAAACAGTTTAAATGAATAAGGGAAAAGAAGCTTCTCAGATGATTTTAGCTGATCGAGATGCTGCTTCTTTTCTTATGGATCCTTTCCCAGATCAAATAGCAATGAAGGATCCTTCTATTATGGCTCAGGTGTGGAGAAATAATGGATTCTCGACAAAGACTTGCTTTCTCCCAATTTTCCTTTGAATATCCTTTGAGCCCTTGTTTCAAACTGATTTGCTTTCCCTCTTTGTTTGGATTTTTCTTTCGTACTTTTGTTTCATTCTAAATGGGTCTTTTTATAGCTTTATTTTGAAAAAACTAGTTGGTATACCCAAAAACTAGCCGTTTTGTCGCTGCTGTCATTTATGATAAAAAGGTCCGTTGAAGCTGGAGACGGCTCGCCCATTTAGGAGTCAGCTCGACTAAAGTGGGAGACATCTCGTATGAGTCTGGAGTCGGCTCTTGCCCGAAATCCTTCTGTCGGATTATCGATCTACTTTTCATTGGAGTCGGCTCGCGTGTTTCGGAAGTTGTCTCGCATCTTCATCCGCCGAAAATAGGTTTTCTATCTTTGTCTGAGAGAGACATTCCGTACTAGTGAAGAGGCGACTCGCATTTCGTCTGCGGGATAGGAGATGCCTCGCGCTTGACTCGAGTCCACTGGTGCTTTGCGACTTGAAATACACTTTCTGTCTGTCTGAGAGAGTCGTCTCGTAACTGCCGAGAGTCGTCTCGTGCTTTGTCCGAAGAATGGGAGATGGCTCGCGCTTGACTCGAGTCGACTCGCGCTTTGCGATCGAAAATACCTCTTTATGTCTTTCTGAGAGAGTCGACTCACGCTTTATGAAGACGACTCAAAAGTGTGCCAATATTCTATGCTTGTGCCGGAGTCGACTCGAACTTTCTGAAAGTCGACTCAAACTTTCTGGAAGTCGACTCAAACTTTGAAAAGTACTTGAGTGGTTCCAAAGCTTGACTATAAGATCCATGAACCATTTCTAAGTTATTCTTTTGAAGTTGTAGCATCGTTATCCTGAAGATACTTGTTTAAAACTGTTAGTCCAACAAAGAATATACTTTCAATATTTTGGCACATCGAAACCAAGTTAGGGATTAATCAATTACTCAGCAGGGTCTATATATAACTCGGTCCTAACCGAAAAAATTCGAATCCAGGTCGGGTCTGGGTTGGATCCGGATCTGATCCAAGTTGATTTCTGTACTTGTCATTTTTTGTGCTTGGTTTTTTTTTGCAATGAGTAAAAACTACAGGTTATGTAGGACCATACAACTGAATGTGCCTAAAAGAATTGATGCCATTGCAAATTAGCCTAATAATGCTCGGCTCAACCCAAACCTTAATGTAAAATTCATGCCATTCGACAATACACAAAAATAGTTTCTTCTATTTCTCTCGTCCTCAAACACAAAAGAAGATTAGAGTAATAGAGAGTTAGAGACCTTTAAGCACCCCTACAGGCCCTAATGATGTACCGGGTTTGGGTCGGATCGATTCGAGTCATAAGGTAGAAAATCCAAAATTGTCTTAAAAATTAAATTTAGTAAACCCAAATCCAACTGAAACATAGAACAGATTCAATTTTAGAACCCAGCCCGGCCCCATGGATCCTTTAAATTGGGTCGAATCGGCTCTAAGTAGGTCGAGTTGAGTTGGGTCATGAGTTAATCAAACCCATTTCTGGCCTTACATTTGAGATGTGCAAGGATAGAAAATAAGAAGATGATCGGCCGATTTGGTGTGGTAGTTAAAAAGGATGCAACCACTGAGGTACTTGCCCTTTCTTTGCAAAAGGTCTCTAGTATTTAACTAATGCACGAGAGCAAGCCAAAAAAGAACTAAAAAAAAATTGATGGAGAATTGATGTTGTAAAGAGGGGTGACAATTAATATTATATTTAACCCTAGCTAGAATTGAGAAGCGATATAAAGAGCCACATGAATAATTAACTGAAAATTTTCAATTTCCAAATAAGATCATCTGAAGAAGAATTTAGCTGATGAGCCTAAATTTTTTTCCATGCTTTCAGGGCTAAGGGATCATGGATATATAGCATTGAGGTGGACTAGTTCTTGAACTTAACGGAAGGCGGCATAAAATAGAGAATTCCATAACTAAGCCAAGCTAGTTTAAGTAGTGCTTGTGATACAACCTTTTTCCTCCTCTGATCTTCCAATGATCGTGTACTTAATTTTAATGGAAAACTTGGAAATTCAATACCCTGCAGTAGAATAAATCGACAAAAGCAAAACCACAAGCAATAGTATGTAATCTGCTACTATGCAAAATATCAGATATAAATTCTAGCAAGCACTCACCACAAAAACAAATAAGACACTAAGTTTTACGTGGTTCGGAGATAAAAAATAATCCTCCTACATTTACGGAAAGAGCATCGAAGTAGCTTTTATTATCAAAAATTGAAGTACAGAGAGAAAAGACCTTACACCCCAATCAGAAGCTTCACTTTCTTCACCAATATGCGTCTAAACCAAACCAAGTATCACACCCAAAAGAAAACCAAAGAAACTTTCCAAAAACTCACCTAACTCTCTATAACACCTCACACACATTTCCAAAACATCTCACGATAGTGTCCAATGATAGAAAGATTTTTCAGCCATAACCAACTCTTCCATGCATCAGTTAGTTACACGGTTATGGTGGGAGAGTGGTTGAGTTGATCAAGTTAACTCCAATTCCCATGAAATACGTAACGCTCTCCATCTTTGACGACGATCAACTCAATACTTTCACCGTAGAGTGTCTTCTTTGACTGACACAGAAGTCTTCACAAATATTACACCCCTCTCCCTGGGGCCTTCACTTCTCAAGCAACACGGACATTGGCCAAGTCAAGACAATGCTTGAACTTAACCCCGACAAAGGCTTTGTCATCATGTCGGCTATATTATCTTGAGTAGGAATTTTGACAAGCTGAATGCAGCCATTTGCAATAAACTCTCTGAGCTTGTGATATCGTACATCAATATGCTTTGTTCTTGCATGATAAACAAGATCCTTTACAAGACAAATAGCACTCTGATTATCACAATGCAATCTAACACACTTCTAGGCAATGTTGAGTTCTTTCACCAAACCTTTTAGCCACACTGCCTCTTTAGCAGCCTCCACTGCAGCAATGTATTCAGCCTCGGTTGTTGATAATGCCTTGATGTCTTGCAACATGGCCTTCCAACTGATTGGACGACCACCTAAAGTAAAAATATATCCTAAAGTAGATCTTCTTTTATCCAAGTCACCTACATAATCAGAGTCAACAAAACCAACTAAAACATTCATGTCAGTATTCTTCTAAAATAGTAAACCAACATCTGATATGCCTTTCAAATAATGCAAAATCCATTTGACAACATCCCAATGCTTCTTTCCTGAATTTTCCATATACTTGCTAACCACACTGATAGCCTAAGATAAATCTGGCCTAGTATAGACCACGACATACATCAGACAACCTACCACACTTGCATACGATATCTTGAGCATCTCTTGATGTTCTTTCTCTGAACTTGGATACTGCTGCAACGATAATTTAAAATGCTGTGTTAGAAGAGTACTCACTGCTTTGGCCTCCTTCATATTGAATTTGACCAACACTTTGTCAATGTATCCTTTCTGAGTCAATCAGAGCTTGCTATTATGCCGATCACGTCGGATCTCCATGCCAAGAATTTTCTTGGCACTTCCCAAATCCTTCATCTTAAACTCTGAGCTAAGTTTCTGTATGACCTTAGAAATTTCTAGCATACTTTTTCAAGCAATCAACATATCATCAACATAGAGTATCAATATAATAATAGAACCATTAGATAGAAATTTGTAGTAAACACAATTGCCAGACCTGCTCCTTGTGCAGCCATGCGCCAACATGAAGGTATCAAATCTCTTGTTCCACTATCTTGGTGCATGCTTCAAGCCATACAGAGATCTTTTCAACTTACACACAAGTTTCTCACTGCCAGTCTCAATAAATCCTTTTGGCTGCAATATGTAGATCTCCTCATCTAGACTACTATGCAAAAATGCAGTTTTTACATCTAGCTGCTCAAGTTCCAAGTCCCACATAGCTACCATCGCAAGCATGACTACAATAGAATAGTGTTTCACAACTGGAGAAAAAATCTCATCAAAGTCAACTCTCCTTTTTTGTGCAAATCCCTTAGCTACTAATCTAGCTTTGTATTTTGTTGGTTCCACAATTGACGTAGCTTCTTTCTTTCTGTAAACCCACTTGCAGCCAATTGGTTTCTTACCCTTGGGAAGCTGAACTAACTCCCAAGTTTGATTTTTCTGAAGAGAAAACATCTCTTCTTGCATAGCTTTCAGCCATACATTCTTTTCCTTACTCTCCATGGCTTGCTGAAATGAACATGGGTCAGAAGAAACAACAGGTAAAGCAAAAGCAACAGTATCTTGAAATCTCAATGGCTTTTAAATCTGTCTTCTTTCCCTCTGCCTTGCAATAAAGTAAGGTTCATCCTGTCGATGTACAACTGGTTCCTCCTGATATGAAGAATCTTCCTGATCAGTGTCACCACCAATCTCATTATCTATGCTTGACTCCATCTAAACTGAAGTACTAGACTTCTTCTCATCTTGAACCTAATTCTGAACCTTTTTTAACAGATACTTCATCAAAAATAACATCTTTACTTAGCTCTACCTTTTGAGTGATAGGGTTCCACAACTTGTAACCCTTCACCCCAAATTTGTGACTCGGATAGATACACTGCACTGATTTAGCATCCAACTTAGTCCTCTCACCACCTTGCAACAACATATTAGCAGGGCAGCCAAATATATGTAAATCATAATAATCTGCAAGCTTACCAAACCAAACCTCCTGTGGTATTTTCAAATCCGATGAAGTCGAAGGAGATATGTTGATAAGATGACATGCTGTGCTCACTGCCTCAGCCCAAAACTGTTTAGGTAGATTTGCAAACAATCTCATGCAACAAACTTTTTCAAGCAATGTTCTGTTTATCCTTTTAGCTACCCCATTTTGCTGTGCTTTCTTTGGGATAGTATAATGCCGAACAATGCCTTCCTTTGCACAAAATTCTTTAAACTCATCTAAGATGTACTTACCACCATTGTCAGTGCAAAGACACGACTTATTTTCAGTGGTCTTTTCAACTGTAGCTTTCCACTTCTTTAATGTTTCAAAAACTTCTGATTTATGCTTCAAGAAGTAAACCCAAACTTTTCTAGAGAAGTCGTCTATAAAGGTGACAAAATAACGAGCTCCTCCTAGAGAAGTCACTGGAGATGCTCCCCAGATATCAGAGTGCACATACTCTAAAATATCCTTCCTCCTCTTAGTAGAAGTGACAAACTTCGCCCTACACTATTTGCCAAACACACATGATTCACAGAAAATAAGTTTACAATATTTTATACCTTTGAGCAATTTTCTGTTGTGCAGCTCCAACAAACCTCGCTCGCTCATGTGACAGAGCCTAGCATGCCACAGTAGAGTGAACCTGTCTTTTCTCCTTTTATCACATCTTGTATAGTTTTTCCAATCAACTTGTATAGTGAACCTGTCTTTTCTCCTTTTATCACAACCAATGCACCTTTCTTCACTTTATTACTCCATTTGAGCCACTATAAGAGTAACCATTCTCATCTAAAGTGCCCAAAGAAATAAGGCTTTTGCTTAGAGTAGGAACATATCTTACATCTGTCAATGTTCTCATAGCTCTATCAAACATCTTGATTTTCACAGTTCCTATCCCAATAATTTTGCATGTAGTATGGTTACCCATAAGAACACTGCCACCATTAAATGAAGCATATGTTGCAAACCAGTCCCCGTGTGGACACATATGATAGAAACAACCAGAATCAAAAACTCATTCACTGAAGGAGACCATACCTAAGAAGATTGTGAGCACATCTCCTTTCACCTCAGAATCTGAGGCAACACCAGCCTCTTCATGTTGTTTGTTCTTCTACTTGAACTTCTCCTTTAACTTAAGGCAATCTTTCTTCCAATGACCTTCTTGCTTGCAGTAATTATAACAGTTGTCCCATCCTTTTGATTTGGAACGAGACCGACCGCCGAAACCCTTAAATTCCTCTCCATAGTTCACTTGTTCCTGCCTCCTTATCACCTCTATTATTCTGATGTCCTCTGTCTTGACCAAAACTCTTTGCAATTAGACCTTCACTTTCAGCAGGTTTGTCTCTTTTTTTATTTGACAGCAGAGTCACCTTGACCTCCTCCATCTTCAGTGTATTCTTGTCGTAGAGGATTATAGTCACTAAATAATCATAGGACTTAGGCAAAAAAGACAACAGAAGAAGAGCCTGATCCTCTTCCTCCACCTTAACCTCAACACTGTGAAGTTGTGTGATTAGCTTGTTGAAAGTATTCATATGGACCAAGATATTTGTGCTTTCAAACATACGCAAACTATAAAGTTATTTTTTCAGATGGAGCTTGTTGTAAGTCTTTGACATATACAAAGTTTCCAACTTTTGCCATAATTCAATAGTAGTTTGAATACCAGCAACACTATACATCACTTCATTTGCTAAACACAATTGGATTGTACTCATCGCCTTCAAATCAATCTCTTCCCGCTCATCATCTTTCTTTCTAGACTTCTCCATGCCAAGAAGGGCCTTATGAAGATTCTGTTGGACCAATAGTGCCTTAACTCTTTTCTGCCACAGACCAAAATCAATCTTGCCATCGAATTTATCTATTTAAAATTTTAAGAAAACTGGCTCTGATAGCAGATGTTATAAATTAATAAAAGGGGTGTATTCAATATCCTGCAACATAATAGATCGACAAAAGCGAAACCACAAGCAATAGTATGTAATCTGCTATTATGCAAAATATCAGATATAAATTATAGCAAGCACACACCACAGAAACGAATAAGACACCAAGTTTTACGTGGTTCGGAGATCAAGAATGATCCTCCTACATCTACGGGAAGAGCATCGAAGAGGCCTTTATTATCAGAAATTGAAGTACGGAGAGAAAAGACCTTACACCTCAATCAGAAGCTTCACCTTCTTCACCAATATACTTCTAAACCAAACCAAGCATGACACCCAGAAGAAGAACCAAAGAAACTTTCCAAAAACTCACCTAACTCTCTGTAACACCTCACACACATTTCCAAAACACCTCACGACAGTATCCAATGGCAGAGAAATTTTCCAGCCGTAGCCAACTCTTCCATGCATCAGTTAGTTACATGGTTTTGGTGGGAGAGTGGTTGAGTTGATCGAGTCAACTCCAATTCCCATGGAATATGTAACACTTTTGATGATCGTGTACTTAATTTTAATGGCGAACTTGGACATTGTCACAAAAGTCCAAATAGTTTCTTCTATTTCTCTCGTCCTCAAACACAAAAAGAGATCAGAGTAATGGAGAGTTAGAGACCTTTAAGCACCCCTACAGACCTTAATGATGTACCGGGTTTGGGTTGGATCGGTTCGAGTCATAGGGTAGAAAATCCAAAATTATCTTAAAAATTAAATTTAGTAAACTCAAATCAGACTGAAACATAGAATAGATTCAATTTTAGAACCTAGCCCGACCCTACAGATCCTTTAAATTGGGTCGGATTGGCTCTAAGTGGGTTGAAATGAGTTGGGTCATGAGTCACTCAAACTTATTTGTTGCCTTAAATTTGAGATGTACAAGGATAGAAAATAAGAAGATGATCGACCGAGTTGGTGTGGTAGTTACAAAGGATGCAACCACTGAGGTACTTGCCCTTTCTTTGCAAAAGGTCTCTAGTATTTAACTAATACACGGGAGCAAGCCAAGAAAGTACTAAAAAAAATTGATGGAGAATTGATGTTGTAAAGAGGGGTGACAATTAATATTACATTTAACCCTAGCTAGAATTGAGAAACGATATAAAGAGCCGCACGAATAATTAGCTGAAAATTTTCAATTTCCAAATAAGATCATCTGAAGAAGAATTTAGCTGATGAGGCTGAATTTTTTTCCATGCTTTCGGGGCTAAGGGATCATGGATATATAGCATTTAGGTGGTCTAGTTCTTGAACTTAGCGGAAAGCAGCATAAAATAGGGAATTCCATAACTAAGCCAAGCTAGTTTAAATAGTGCTTGTGATGCAACCTCTTTCCTCTTCTGATTTTCCGATGATCGTGTACTTAATTTTAATAGTGAACTTGGACATTGTCATAAAAGTTCAGATCGTAAACATTTGAATGCTCTCTGTTGTGCATGATTGACTCAAAATTTTCAATTTAACAACTCATCGAAAGAAATAACAAAGAAAACTTGTAATAGAAAAGGAGCCATGATGTATCTCAATTCCTTGCATTGTTTCATGAGCCGTATTTTGCGACATTGCTACATAGAGAAGGAAGAGGAGTCGGATGCTTGGATCTGCACCGCTCGACCAGCGTGGGGGGTTTAAATAAAAAAAAGTGCCACTGCGGCGCATGGCTGCGCCTGTTCGCTGGACAAGAAAACAAGCCCAGTGTTTGGCCGAGGGGATGAGTGAAAAAGCTGGGGAGGATGGCAAAGTTAAGCAGAAAGGAGGCCACATTGTTTGGCGGAGAGGAGACTGGCAGAAGCACCGGCGGTCGGCGAAAGGGCTGGTGAGAGGAAAAAGACAAAGGAGAAACCGAGATTAAAGAAAACAAAGGCGGCAGCACGCGAGGTGACCGAGTGGTACGGGTCCATCAGGTCACTACCCTGCCCCCGGTCCGGTAGATCCCAAGCATTCACCTCGATCCCGTGCCCCAACGCACGCCCGCAGCCCGGCTCATCCCCCCTCTCTCTCTCTCTCTCTCATCAAGGTGGTGACCGCTGAGGGAGGGAGCGACGGGCCAAGGGCTGCATTAGCTATTAATATAGTAATAACTCGTGTGCCTCTTTTCTTTAATTTCCAGGAGAAAGAGAGAAAAACTCCTTGATTCCACCCGCCACCACCAGCCTCCTTAAATAGGAAGCTTTGAACCCCAACTTCTACAAACCCACTCTGCGTCTAAGCTCCTCCCGGAGACCAGGCTGGCAGGCGCACGGACACCCCTATTCCCCCCGGCCCTCCTTGGTTACGTGTAGTGCAGAGCAGGAGAGAGAGATCGAGCCGGCGAGAGCGAGAGCGAAAGCGAAAGCAAGAGAGCGTGAGAGAGAGAGACGGTCAAGACGGGTCTGCCGGTGTGGATGTTGGGGCTGGGCGCGGCTCGGTTGGAAGCCGACATGAACCGCTTGATGGCCCTGCTCTTCCACCAGGTTCCACGACTACCCCTTCTTTTCTTCTTATATTTTCTCCGCTAGAGCTGCTAGTCTCCTTTTTGTTGTTGTTGTTGTTGTTGTTGTTGTTTTCCCCACAGTTTTTTGTGGAAAGAAAAGATGGGAAAGTTAGCCCATCCCTGAACTAGATGGCTGATGTGGGGCATTGCATGCGCAGGGGGTGCTGGACGAGCAGTTCATGCAGCTGCAGCAGCTGCAGGATGAATCTTCCCCCAATTTCGTCTCCGAGGTCATCTCCATCTACTTCCGGGAATCGGAGAAGCTCCTCAAGAATCTCCGATCTCTACTGTACGTAACCGTTGCATGCCCGCTCCCATCTGCACGTTACTATATGTTCCATTCCACCTCTCATGATGTCTGCCTACTTTTAGCTCTGGATTGCATCTGATACGCATCTTTGTTTCTAACTGGATGAGTGATGTTGTAAGCCTCAGAGCTGACAGGGAGTGCACGGACTACACGAAGATAGGGATACATCTGAACCAGCTGATGGGCAGCAGTTCCAGCATCGGAGCCAAACGCGTGAGGACTGTCTGCCTTGCCTTCCGCGCCGCTTCCGAGCACAGCAACTGGTCCGGGTACGTACCGGACTCCTAGTAGCACCAAATGCTTCTTCAATTTGTCATCATGGTATCCACGTTCTCGCACAAACTCCCTTTACATACTTGTCCATGGTTAATGCCATGGGCATGCGAGAAAAGGAAAACAAAATTAATCGTTCTGATGCAGCTTTGGAATCTGAGATTAGTATCTCTAGCCTAGGGCCTAAAAAAACCGTTTTCCTATATATAGAGTAGTGGCAATTTCAGTGGGTAGGGGAACGCATAGGATCGAGCCTTCTTACATTAGTTCGAGGATATTAGTGGATTGTGTACGGGGTCGCACTTGAATCGAGCCTCAAATTAGTTGGCCGCCGTGTATTGCATTTGCACCAGAGTCCAGAGTTTGGGCCACGGATTTAGCAGTGGTGGCCGGAACCACCCTAGCTGTCGGTGCGTCCTGCATCCCGCGCCGGGGGAGTGAAAGGCAGATGGGCGACCGCTCCTTCAAACCTCTTCCACGGTGTCGGATCCGGAGAAATGACCTCTGGTACACGCACCTACTCATGCCGCAGCTTCTGTACCGGACGTAGGGGGTACCTTTCGGTTTAGTCGTATCTAATTCTGAGGTATCTGGCTAGCATGAATATAGTACGTACGTAGGGGACCGGGCTAGGCATCTCGTACCCGGTCCCCCGTTAGGTGCGTCCCGTCCCGTCCCTTAACCTTCTTTTTTTCCCCACACGCGAGACCCAGTTGTGCCGCCTCATTAATTCGCTTGGAACGGGAGATACGGGTTCGGGTTGTATCTTTCGCGGGAAGGAACGGCCGATCTTCTTTGACGACGGCGCCCGTCGGATCGCCTTCCGCACGGATCTCAAATCACTCCGAACCCTTGCGTTTGTCTGCGCAGATCTCGAAGCGACCATTGCGCGATCCAACGGTGGATCCGCGCGAAGGAAGGCAAACTCTTCTTTCGGGCGAAAGATACAACCCGGTCCGGGTGGATAGAAAAGCCTTGGTCGGCTTTCTGCGTCCACTAATTTGTCTGGGTTGGGGTATCGTGATTAATGGCTCATTACTTTAACCTTCACGTCTCGATGCAAAGATGCCTGCGCTCGCTGGAGGTGCTGGAGCACGAGTACTGCTACCTCAAGACCAAACTGCACGAGCTCTTCCAGGTATTGCCGCTATGCCTTTATGCCACTGCTATTACCGATTTTAATATGTATTTATAACGGGCCAAGCCCGGGACGGGGAGGTAATTGGTTCCTGAATCTTTTGATGCGCCTGCCAGATGGAGCAGCACAGAGTGATGGCGGCCGGGGCTAGGTACCACCCTGCGCTGTCGTGAGACTACTTCATGTCTTGGAGCGTCCCCAGGAGAGGCCCGTCTCCGTCTCCAATCCGACGCTAGCTGTTTGTCTCTCTCTATCTCCGCACCGGTGTCTCTCGTCTCCGTTTGATGCAAGATGGTCGCTGCCGGTGCCGGGCGAACGGAGCGGGCGAATTAAGCCGGACGGGGGGAGGAGGACGAGGGCGAGAATTGGGGCCTATCGGGTATGTCTGATGGCTGGCTGGTTTTGCGTATAGTTTGCGACTGACGAGGGAGGATCAGGAGGTGTCGTCTGCCAGCTGGTTGCGGTGTTATTGTGGCGTTATAGCTTTCAGGTCCGTCACATGAATGCCGGAACCTAATTTATGTCTGTTGAATACCTCCTGTTGCCTCCTCGCAATGGCAACCACCTTATATTTAGTGGCCTCTATCAGTGCTTTTCCTCCGGAGCTCTCTCTGTCTCGCAGCTCTCGCTCTCGCGTTAATGAGCGCGCGCTCAGTAGAGTTAAATGTTATTATCGTGGTCGTCGTCGTCGTCAACAACAACAACAATAGTAATAATAATGGTAGCAGACGCTCAGTAGAGTTAAATGTTATTATCGTCGTCGTCGTCAACAACAATAATAATAGTAGCAGTGTCGTCGTCGTCGTCGTTTTCTCTCTGTTCGCTCTCGCGTTAATGAGCGCAGGCTCTGTAGAGTGAATGTGATAATAATCATCAATACATTAAAACTACAACTACTACTACTAATAATAATAATAATAATAATACCAGCAATCAATAATAATCTTAATGCTAATGATGACGCAAGCGTTAGATGAGCGGATATATTCATCTGGGCCTATGCGGCCGGAGGGGGCGTGCGCCATCTACGCTGAGTAATCCCTAACTATGAGCATGTAGGACCTGTCAGGGTTATATATATATATATATATATATATATAACCAAGTTTGAAAGTGAAATGCGTACGACGCATCCTCCTTAGCACCAAAAGGCTCAATTCACAAACAGCCTGCATTAAAGTTGCTGCCTAAGGCAGCAAAACCAACTTTGTTAAAAGTTGCTTCAAAAGTCGTGTTCGCGCCGGACAAAAACGATGCTGCAATTTTCACTAACCATCCACCTACTTTTACTTACGTCTTCCAGAAGTGCGAGCCACAGTGCAATCTTAAAAATAAAGAAATATATGATTCCCATCTCCACTTAACTCGAGCGGAGCTAAGCGGATTATTCTGTCCCGCCGGAATTACATGATGTCCAAGCTGTTGTTTGTCGATTTCTCTTGAACGCTCCTAGTTCGTGCTTTAGGTGACACGTTATCGAACTCTTAATGTTCTCCATTTGCCTCTCTAACCCTTTTTTCTTAAAAAAATAAAATAAAAAAAGCTGGGACAATAGGTATTCATTTTCTTGTAAGTTGTATCACAACAAAATACGCCAACCCTTTGCTACTTTCATCTTTATTCATTAGATGAACACTTTCCTTCCAGAAATATGCCACATGTCTTCTTACTACAGAAAAAACTACCTTTTTTGACTTTTAGTTGCCGACGCTAAGCAGAAGCATCGGTAATTTTGGCTAAGCCATAAAGCTACGATGACGCTTATAAGCATCGTCGGAAGCTATTGTGGATAAAAGCCTAGCTTGGGCCAACACTTTAAAGCATCGGCAGAAGCCTAAAATGTCTCGATTCCCGAACGGAAGCCATCTCCTTTTTTTTTCTTTTTTTCCTCCCAACAACGCGGAGGCCATTATCCCCCCTTCCCCATCCTCGCTGCAAATCCCTAACCCCTTGCCTCCTGATCCCCAATCCCTCCAGCCGCCCCCCTCCCCTTTTGTCTTTGCCGCTCGCCCCCTCCCCCCT
>JAOXJJ010001007.1:0-21740 GCA_025769935.1 Phoenix roebelenii
AGTAATATTATACTATATTATATATTTATGTCTTAATATATAGTATATTTTATTATGTTCTGGTGTATAATACTATGCAATATCCTTTATAGTTATTTTGTCATATTAAAAATATTTTATCAATTTGTCACATCAAATACTTTATAGTTTCAGATCCCCAAGCACATACCTGGACCATATAATCTTTCATCACATATGCTACTGCAAAAATCGGCACAAGAGTAAGTTCTATAGTTGGCGAGTTGCGCAAACTTCTGTAATGCACATAAAAGCAAAGAATCACTGAATTACTTACTGCATAACCTTAAATCGATGCCCAGATGGAATTTTAATTTAGCTTCAACAGTTGGATCTCTAGCAACACAACAGCAGATCCGATAGGAGTTGCCTCTCCAAACCCACTGTGTCAACTTCCAAAGATATGCCAAAACAAGTTCTCCTCAATCAAGTTCAGATGGCCTGACTGTTGGCAAGGCTGCTATCACAATCAGCAAACCAACTCCCTATGTCAATAAGAAGTCCATCAGAACTCCTTTTCCATGTTTTGAATTCTCACCATCTAATTTGTCAATTTTTGCAGCGACGATAGCCGTGGGTGGCATCGTGCTAGTTGTGATGGCGATACTGACCGTCAGGGGCGTCCATAAGATCAGAATGCAGTCAATCAATGCTTCAAGGCAGATAGACAGCAGCACCATCACAACCACACAACTGATATCTGCAATGGACAAGGACTCGACAATTGAAATGGAACCGATCGAGAAGTCCGTTGAGGACATCCGAAGGTAGCAGTTAAGGTCCTCCAAAGAGCTGAGGAGCAATTCATGGCAGAAGTTGGTACAGTTGAAGAACTTGGTCAGGCTCTCTTGGATTCTGCTTCAATAAAATGGTGAAAGCACCATGAGTACATGGAGTTTGGATCACTTAACTAACACATATTTGATCAGATCCACAGCATTGAACTGGGAGAGTCACATGAGATTGCAAGTCTTCAAACTTTGTGGAAGGTATTTTGGTATGTGAAAAACAAGTTCTTTGTTCGCATCCAGTATTTGCATTCTATGCCACTCTGCTAGACCATATATCAAACACCTTCCTACCATAAACTCCTCCTTTCACGACCATCCCATATAACATGGGAAATAGAAAGCATCATATAACACACAAAACAACAACTGAAATTTTGGAACTATGAACCAGCGAGCATTTTCATTAAGATAGAACATGGGGGAATAGTGTGCACATATCTTTGGCCATAAATCAGCCGCCATCTTCCTCATTAAAAGTATTATGGTAAACTTCTCATGGCGATGAAAGAATGTGCAGGTTTCCCCAAAAATAAGAAAAAAGAAGAAAGAAAAGAAAGAAATTATCCGCAAGTCAGTCAACGAACATCAAGCCTCGCACTAGCTCTGTATAAGCGAATTAAATCGAAAGATTTCTGAATTTGAAATACATGGAGAAAACTGATTTTCATAAATACAATGTATCGTGAATCTTTCAGGAAAATATTATACAAATAAACAAGAGTAGGAAAAATATTGGAGTTATAAATTTCTTGTCTGGGAAGAAGAATTGATCAAAAATTGTGACGAGCAAAAAAAAAGGGGGGGAGTCTGTCAGACAACCTCATGGCCATCCCAGACAATCGAAATCATCCGAGAACGATCCTCTACAGCAAGAACTCTAAAGGATTCCTACCATTAATCACGCTCTAGCCTTGAGGTCAAGAGTCATCCACCAGACTGAGTTGCCCGTCTCCTTGGCAATCAAGGATACGATTGTACGAACCTATAGAACAGATCCTGTTCAAGTAAGGTCGTGACCACCATCCCCGAGCTCTGTTATATTAGATAACAAATATCTTTCCTTCAGCCGATATGGGACTATAAATTTAGCGCTTTGACTGAAATTGGGCCGGGCTGCAGCCCTACAATTATTGTATCCAGGACACCAACTTCTAATGGGCCAGGCCTGAAAGCCTAGATTTTGCACCCCAAGCCTCATGCACCATCGACTATGAGAACCCTGCTCTGAGCCCAGATCGGCTACACCCAAGAAAGTCCCAAGAGGCTACACCCAAGAATATTGAATTAATATAAATATTTTTATTATATATTTATTCGGGGTAGGGTCAAGTTAAATGTAGATACTCTCACGTAAGCTTGTTCTTGGCTTGCAGCATGAAGCAAAATAATATCAAAATTGTAGTCTTGCATAATGGTAAGGGGAATGAAGCGTAACTATGATTTGATTTGTTTTCCAAACAAGAAGTTTAGGCTCTGTTTCACATTACATCCGGATATAAATTTTAAATATTTTTGAAAACAAAAAACTCAATGCAATTCACAATCTTATTTTTAGTTTTCTGCAATTTTTTTAGTTTCTAAAAATTTGGAAAGCCGAAACATCATGTTTCTAGAGCTTTTTGAAAAACTAAAATCATTTGTAGCCACCACCATCATCTGCCACCAAACAAAACTAAAATTCAACATGACCTTGCTGCCAAAAGAATACGAGAAAGGCCGGACATGAAACATTAGCCAATAAGAATAATTTTGAAATGCTGACGATGTAAGCACTTGCAAGCGCATGCAAAGAACCAAAACCAGGTGACATCCAGCGGATATTAAAGAGAAACCAATCCCCTCTTGTTTTCAAATTCGTTACCACTTCTGATTCTTAACAAAAGGGTGGTTCGGCTGACAGGAAATGACGGTCTTGGACTGATAAAGGTGAAGGGACGTTTAAACAGAGAGGCTCGCATAAGAGCTGGTGGCTTCTCACCAAACAACCGAAATCTCGCGTCCACATAAAAATTTCCAGAACAAATCCATCGGATAGCCTCGTTGACAGGTGATTAATGATGTCTTAACAGTTCAAAACAAAACTCAGAACAAAGATACACCAGCTCCCATGGAGCATAAATAAAAAAAAAACACTTGACAGGTGACCACATAGCAGTCCTGTTTGTCAAACATTTACACCTCAATTGGACTGCTGCAATGTAATTGGCACTGCTGGATGATGTGTTAAAACTAGGTGGTGGTCATGAATGGAGACCTATTCGATGCCTCGGCATAGTCATACAAATGGCGCCAATGATATAGATATTCTATTGTTACAATCACACATCAGTAAGCCGCGCAACATGCTGCAAAATAATAAGAGATACTGGATTCAGAAACAAGAAGGAAAATGGAAGAAATAATGAAAGAGAGATGGAGGATTTATCTTACTATTAACATATTAAACGGCCTGCCCTTTGCCGGTGAGTTCTTTTGGTTTGCCACCTTTGCCACCTTCCATCTGCAACAAAATGACTTTTGTTAATTCAAATTGCTTCCCAAAAGCAATAAAAGCAATTCAATTTCCTCCGAATTTCATTTTTCATTTAGCTGATATGTTTAAAAAATAATTTTAGAATGCCAGGCTTATTGGGAAAATAAATCCTGCTTTTCTATAAACAAGCTCATCAAAAGCAAAGAATGAACCCACCCCCTACCCTCCTCCCCCTTGCGCACCCCGGAAAAAAAAAAAGGCAGTGGAAGTGCAGAGAATTGCCATTTTTATATATATGAGGACAACATATTACAAAAAAAGGTGGCCCACCGCTGTTCCTTATACCTAGGCATAATGCCCATGACAAAATTCTCAGCCTTCTAGACTGCAGTGCATAATACCAAATGCCGAACCCACTTAGTTTGGGATCAAGGCTTAGTTGAGTCCATAACACCAAACCTCCAATCAACTACAGGAGATATACAATCCTAAGTAATACATGAATGAAAAGCCATGCAACCGATGTTCAATCATAAAAGAAGTGCAACCATGCAGTACAAGCCTGGGCAAATCTAGGATGGTCAGACACAGCTGGGAGATAGGTTCTCACCATTTAAAAGTAGCTGAAGGTCAGATGCTATTACGCGGTGTGGTCTGCATGGTAAAAGTTGTAGGATTGCAGACACAAACCAGCAGTTAAGTTATGCCACTATAAAAATAGCTGAAGAATTCATGACACATTGCAGCATGGACATCCTAGCAAACAACTAGACCTACCTAGTAATTTCGCGCAGGAAAGCTAGGACAGAAGATCGGACACCTATGCAACACAGACACCTTGCTTTTCAAGCCAGAAGATCAGACACCTAGGCATATACAGACAAGCAACCAAGAATGTTCATGCAGGAACCTTAAGGCTGATACTTTCAAATAACGACACAAGCGCCTGGGATTTGATATTGCTCTTGAATGGCATTTCATGCACGGAATTGAATCAAATGTGTTCTGTGTTGATAGAAGATAACAAGAAAAAAGATTATTCTTATTTGGAGACGCTCATGTCCTGCACATGGGGTACATCCTACTGAATCATGGTACTAGACAAAGAAAAGTGTCCAACTATGTTTATGTTGACAACTTGACAAATTGAATGAAGTAATGCAAAGATTTTTCTAGAATTTCTGCAACCAAGTACTCAAAAGATTACAAGTATTGGCAGATTTAAAAGCAGCGCAATTGAGCTTTAGCTCAAGATGCAGGTAACAAGAATATTTTAAAATTCAGAAGTCTTAATTGGACTATCCATTTGCCCAAAGTATCTTCTGAATGGAACTAGGAGAAAACAGTTCCTAATTTAGAGCAACTAAACAGCTCCCAATTTAGTAAAATTGAGCTTAGTTCAAGCAGCTACTAACAAGACATACAGGTCGTAAGATTTTTCTATCCTCAATTTTTGGCAAGGTAGCATTCCAAGGTGATCAAAGATCAGCATTACAGTTTGGCTAAATTTTTCCATTATAGTTGCATCAAAGAACATTTAGGATAAGCATCAACTTTTCCTACTTCAATTTATTAGATACTTTAGCAGTCATTATTGGACATCAAAAGGAAGCAAGTTAACAAAATCAATCAGACAAAGAAAGAACAAAACTACACAATGACTAACATTAACAAAATCAATCAGACAAAGAAAGAACAAAACTACATGATGACTAACATTAACATGGGTGTAAAAGACAAAGGGACCAACAGACTGACAGACAGAAAGAAAGATGGATGGGGAGAGATGGGCAGAGAGGAGGGCGGGGAGTGAGGGAGAGAGATTGCTGGAATTAGAACCCCATCCCCACCTGTTAGGAACAGCTGGTCAACTGGTGAAACCTACATAAGTAGTGCACCTCTTCTCAGTAAAGCAATTCAATACCTCTAAATAATCAATCGATTATCAACCCAGTCATCATACATCCATATACAGTCACCTCAAATTAAGTTTAGGAGGTTAGTGTTTTGGTACATTTTGCAAAATCAACATTTTGATCTCAATTCTGCCTAGTTATACACGACTCCTCATCATTCCTTCAGGTGAGAGTATTCTCCTGACAACCACTGAGTTCATGCAATCCTGTCTCTCACACTCACCCAGCATTACCCACCACATCATCTGTAATAATAATCACTTTGTGAAATATGATATCGGCATTATACTGCAAACTGTTTTGCCAAAAGTCTATTAAGAAACTCTTAGTTGCTAATCAGATAGATAAGATGCCAACTCAGCAGTAAAAATAGATGACATGCTCGTGCACATTAATAATCCCTTTGGATATTATAGGAATTTCATTTACTAGAGTGCCCCAAATTGGTTGAATTTCAAATGATAAGAATGAAAATCTCATGGTAGGAAGTAATATGAGGATAAATAACAGCAGGCTAATCAAGCAAGCTGAGGCTAATGTCTTGTTACAGCAAATGTATCAAAAGATAACAATCTAGAAGATTACATAAGATTCAAAAAATCTGAAAACCAAAAACTTCAGCAACTGTAATCATATATTAGATCAGCACATAGGTTATCAAGGACCCTCACATGCAATTCCAAAAGGTAAGGAGCCAACAACCTGATCATTGGAATGGAAGATCCAATTCCCAATCTCATAAAATGAACTAAAAGTGAGATGGGATAAGATTATTTGAGACCATAAGAAGCTAGAAGTAGATATAAGATCCCACCATAAAATAAGCATAATACTCGCTTCTCAAAGATGACAACGTCATCTAAAATAGCCAATCAATCACCTAATGATGTTTTATAATAAATGGATAAAAAGAGCTGCAGCAGATAATTCTAAATACCTAGTTCAAGTCTCAGCAACTACCATAAAATCCTCATGATTTTGAGAGATCGGAAACATGTTTAAGATTTTGACACGAAATACAATTGCTTTCATTCAAGGATGATTATAAGAACTAAAAGATTAAAACTTTTATACATCCAATGCCTTAATCGAACAAAAGATCCCGAAAGGAATCAAGATAGCGATGCTCTCATTTTAGAAATCAGGACAAATCCCTGAATAAAGCAAGAATCAAGATAGCGATGCTCTCATTTTAGAAATCAGGACAGGTCCCTGAATTAAGCAACAAGTAAGCAATAAAAATCCCACTCTTAAAATTCCAAATCAAAATCCCAAGACAATATACACTCGTATGCCAGCAAGATCAGAAGGCGAAAGAGTGAAGTACAAGACAAAAACTTCTAATAATGCACAAACAAATGTCGAAACCGGAATTCAGATTTACCCTTAGGAAATCATCTATTCAAACGCGCCCCCGCCCCCCAATCCCCCGGGGAAAAAAAAGACCTTTCTGGAATTAAAAATTTAAAACTATCGCTGACCTTCTCGTTGTTCTCGTAGTAATCATTCAACGCCCACTGATACTTCGATTGGTTCAACCCAAATAAATCCGCCAAGTGCTCATCCAAGCTCGAATGCACTGCCAAGAAAAACAATCACGCCACACCTTAAAACCCCAAAGAACCGACAAACAACCCGCAAACCAACCAGAAAAACCTTTAAAAGGTACCATCTTGGACTCTGGCGACGGCGTTCCAGAAGAAGCCGAACGCGGATGCCGACGCCCGAGCGGCCGACTTCTCGAACTGCGGCGGCGGGACCTGAACCGGCGGCACCGCCGGCGCCAGTGACGGCACCCTGATGGGCAAAGGATCCACATTTCTTGGTCTGGGACTAGGGTTCAGCTTAAGGCTAGGGATGAGGAGTCTCGGGGCCTCGGAGGGCTTGGGTGTCGGCGGCGGAGTGATGAAGACAGTGTACCTCCCTGCTTTCCCGATCACCGGCGGTGGCGTCGCCTCTCGCGCCCGAGCAGCGGCCATGCCGGAGGAGGGAGCGAGCGGGCACGGGATCGGAGTCGAGTTGAACTCGGGCTGAGATTTAGGCTTGGTATTTGGGGGGAGAAGGGAGGACTCGTGGGAAAGGTGGAGTCGCCATGGTGGGGGAAAGGGACAGGGGGTTTGTGCTTTTTCAAACGGCATCCAATATTCCAATGCCATGCTTCGGAGGACCTTTTATTCCTTTTTTCCCCCTTATTTCTTTAATGCGGGTGGGAATGATTTCGGTGTGATTTAGCCTCGTAGTTGGAGGAAATATTGAGAATGACACCGTGAGTGGCGAGTTTATCGTGGGCTAACGGCGGTGGGCGTGCGAGTATTAATGGAATGGGTGGTTCGTAAATCTGTCGGTGGTAACCGGGGGTAGATTCAAAAAGACTTTGAGGAGCAACCAAGCAACATTTGGCATCAATGGGAAGAAGCAAGAATGTCTAAATTTTGCATTCAAATCCGGCCCAAGTAAAATTCAAGTCAGGTTGGATCCGTGCCTACAATTTTTAATCCAACGAATTATTCGGATCGGATCGGATCCATGTATAACTCGAACTCAACCTAAAAAATTCAGGTTCGAATCGGATCTAGCTCGGATCTGAATCCGATCTACCCCCCCCTTGTTGCTACCTTTTAACCCCAACCCAACGAATAAAACAACCACCAAACTGTACTTCCTACAAGGATAAAAAACTATAAATAATGCACATGCATAATGGCAAATATAAATATATTTTGAATATATCATATTCAAAGTTTAGATAGATAAAAATTATGACTAGACAAAGAAAGCAAATGCAACTCAATCATCATGCTCGCAATTATTACAAAATAAAAAATGTGGGTTTTGTAGATTTGATTTATGCTAGTTTGATGCCAATATGAGAACATGGAGGCATCAATAATATCCTAGATTCCTACTAGTTCAATGACTGCCAGAATAGTAGTCATGCTGCTTATGCCTTGGGTTTGAGATAATTATGACTTGTAATTCATGGATGTTTTAAATGTTGATTTTTGGAATGTACAATATTTGAATGAAAACCAAGAGTATTATAAAGACAAGCCCCAACTTCATACGGTTGGCGAGGTGGCCCGCTTGTTTTTTAATAATAACTCATTAGCCTCTTCCCGAGCACATCAAAGCCTCAAATATTGCTCAAGGACTGGCCTAGTACATTCTTATGTAAAATGCTCTTACCTTATATGTACATTACGATAGAATAAGAAATCATCGACCAGTCTTAATCTCGAGAAGTATTTGGGAAAAAAGACTAAGGATATATTAAGAAGAGCAGGCAAAGTCGAGCGAAAAAAGTAGAGCGTTTTACGAAAGATGTTCTTTTCATGTCGCAAGAGAAATGAGCCAATCTTTTTGACATTTTCAAGCAGCAGAGAAGGAAAACGAGGTTCTTTAGCATGGCTGAGCCACAAGCTTGTTTTCAATTTGGGGTAAATTATATAATTCATGGCATTTGTAGTTTCTTTCAGTTGCAAGCCTACGCCGTTTAGAGCTTCTCTCTCTTTTATCAAATTCTGATGGATTTTAACTTTGAATTCTCCGAAGGGACATATCAGCATGCTAGATGCATGGTTGCAATTGGTGGCATCACTCAAAACGCCTGAAGCTATTACTTGTATTTTGCAGCAGTTTTTGTTGTCTTTACTGGGGGACTGATGGTCGCGGAAGCATGCAAGAGGATCCGGCCGGAATTGGAAAGTCTTATCACCATCCTAGTGTGAGGGTATTCTTTCAAATCTTAGAACCCATCCTAGCTTTTGCAAAGAGACAAAGTTCAACCACGAGTCTCCCAAGAATCTCCAAGTTTTTTTTATATCCTTAATCTGTCTCTTTGCTTTCTCCAACATTAGGCACGCCATACTTTTGTAAGGGCTAAATACCCAACAGATGTCTTTTTTCTTAATCAAATCTTTGTTAAATCTTAATGGAAACGAGCCATAAGGAGAGGCCACGCCATCCCAGAAATGAGAGGAAGGGATACAACAGAGATGATAAAGATAATAATGTCGTCAACAAACGGAACCATCGGGTGGGGTCCGCCCGAAGGGAATGCGGCAATGAGCTGGCGGCGCGCTTCCCGTCGCGCCTGACGCGACCGCCGAAGAGCATTCGTCCTTCGGCAGCGTCGTCCGGTGGATTCGAAACGATCACCAAAGACTGACAGTCTGACACTCGGCGATCGGTGGCGGACGGAGTTTGAAACATGGTATCGTAACAAGTGCCATTACTAACGAGTCCAGTTTACCACCCATGTTATTTTATGTTTTGGGGGGAGGGGTACGAGATGAAGTTTAAAACTTTAAATCGAATTGTTTAAATTTTTTTGTTCAGTTTTTTGTTATCTTCTGTTCATTCAGCCGGCTGTTTAATATCAGATCACACAATTGCAAGGAAAAATTATAGCAGCGCTGACCTTCATCACCCAACAACGACAAAAGCCTCATGCACTGGGCCACTGCCGCCGAATATTTTAAAGGCTAATGAGCACATTGCCCAACAACTATATACAGGAATATGAGAATGTTGAGAACTAACACCCTTTTTTTGATAGGAAGAACTGCATAACTCTGTTGCTGTACATAATCAAGCAAGAGCAATACAAAGAAAAGCAAGGACAAAGAAAGGGACAAAAAAGGACTCAGCCAAAGCATTGAAGTACAAGATAATGTGAGAGATGCAGAGATACACTCACTTATACACAGGCAATTCCGTCATTTTCTATGAAGAGACATATCAGGCGCTGAAAGAAAGCTACAAAACAAGATGCAAACTGTGCTAGTACTTTCTCAACGTTACTTATATGGTAGCAATAGCAAACACATATCCCATCACGTGACAAATATCTCTACTGACGACTGAGAAAGATGGGCTTATAATATCCAAGTGTTCAAACCATAAAAAGGCTAAACCTAACCACTACTCCGGACTTCTCTCTGTCTCAAGCAAATGTTATCCTCCACTAGCAGACTGGATCTGACGATTCTTCACTCCATGGGTGGCAGTGTTTAGTCAGCTCGATTTCTTATTGGAATCAAAAGAGAGCATATGATTTTCTGGCAAGCCTTTGAGATAACTGAACTGGTCCCACCATCATATGACAGAGCTCGCTAGAGACAGCTCATGAAGCTCACTTAACATCCATTCTTCTCCAGTTTGGCCACCAAGTACAATTGCTCTACTTCCTCCAACAACGCATGTACTGTGTCCCCAAGCAAATCGTGGCGATCGACCGGGTACATTCAGTATCCTCCAGGTTGGTTTCTCTTCAGTTGGATCCAAGAGATAAAGCTGGGAAGCTGAATGAAGACCAGCCACTGACCCACCAAATATCAGGACCCTACCACCAGGTAGGCTCACAGCAACATGATCAAGGCGGGGTGGAGGACCAATTCCATCGGGATTTCCAGCACCCGGCATTCCACTCCCAGTAATGCACCTCCAACAGGGTTCTTCTTCACTTAGATCCATGGTGAACACATCACTAGACCGCAGCCGAAGAGGCCCGCTCTTAGCCAGACCACCAAACATTAGTATTTTCCTCCCATCATAGACAGAGAGTGAGTGGCCCAACCTAGAAGGTGGAGTCCAAGATGCCGGTATTTCTCTCCATATGGGTTTTTCCATTGTGACATCCAATAGGTATGTATCACTGAGTAGTACACCAGAATCAGCACAACCTCCTGAAACCACCAACTTCGTGCCATCAAGTGTGCATGAGCTGTGCCATGACCTTGGCAGCGGAGGAGCCAGTCCAGAGATCTCGCGCCATGCAGGGTGTTGTGCATCCAAATCCAAAATGAAGACATCGTTGAGCAAGCCCTGCCTTCCACAGCCACCAAACACAACCAACCAAGATCCATTTAAGCAAGATAGTGTATGGCCCCACCTGCCTGGTGGTGCTGAGCTCACATTAACATGCCTCCACTCTGGTTTACTGGCATTCAGATCTAACACAAAGGTATCATTCATCGGTTGCATGTTAACACCTTCACCACCGAAAAGAACAACCCTATTCCCAACAGCACAAGCACTGAAATTGCAACGGGATGGCTCCACAGCACCACCAACTGTCAATTTCCTCCATGCAGCAGCTTCAAGGGTGGTTAGCTCTCTTGCAAGTCTTCCCCATCCTAGCCTCTTTGCTCCAGGTACAGTTTCTAGTGCACGAGTAGTTTCGGTGCCCCAAGCATTCTGACAAACCATTTTCCAGAGATCCTCATTCTTTGTTAACTCATAAAGCCTCTTGCACACAGAACCAACAGATGCAATATCTCTTGGAGACAGCCTTGAAAGGATTTTTTGAGACAATACCTCATCACTCAGTTGCAACATGCTACAAAATTCACGACATACATGTCCATTCCCTGTAGAGATAGGTCGGCAAGAGTTGTCTACAGTGAAGCGGGTGGAAGGTCTCACACATTCCTTTGTCATGGAACCAGGCAATGGTCCCAGGTCAACATTTGTGTCAGTGAAGAACTGAATGCCCATAACATGAGTTATGATCCCATCATCCCCGTAAATTGGGATTAGCTGCAGTCTGTTCATCAATGGAGAACCATCTTTCCTAAAATTCAACAGGTCGCCCTGGAATTCTATGCCTTCTTCGAGGCATCTTTGTATTTCAGCAACTATTGTAGCATCTACTAATGGATGCCTCCTTTGAGCAAATGGTCCTCTGCATTGCAAGAAGCGGCTGAAACGAGACAATGCAATAGATCAATATAATTCTCAAGGTTCCTGAGAAAAAGCTGATTGAAGATATGCCTTCCCTACCAAATAAAGTGGTCTGGGAGGAATAATATCTTCTCAACAAATAATAGCTAGACAAAGCTGAATGATTCATATTGACTGGGTTATGGAATATAGATATGATCCATATAACCATATTCGACCATGATATGAGTTATTCGCTGGTTCACAGTTACAAATGAAGAGCCAGATCTTGTTGCTCTTCTTCTTGTTTTTTGATGTGTGTGCAAGCATGCATGCATGCTGTGTGTATTAAAGTAGTTCCCAACATAAAATTACTGCTGATAAGACAGTTCAAACAAGAAATATTTTGAAATTTGGGGCCCAGGTTCTAATCAGAATCATAAAATTTAATTTGTATTCACTATGCCAAGATATTCCGAACATATTAACATATAGATCCTGAAAAAAAATTAATTAAATTATGAGAACCTGAATGCATCAGAACAAAAAGGAAATACGAAAAAGAACATGCAAAAGAATCAGCTAGAAAGCAATAAAAAAATGCAAGGTGATGATGGCAAATTTTCCCTAATTTCATGAGATATTTTAAGCATTTGTTCCCTTTCCCCCTTCTATTCATGGACTCAAACACTGCCAAAATGGAACGCTACGACTGGTAGCATACTGCTCCAAAGGGAAACCGGCACCGGTGCAGGTGCCAGGACACCGAAATCCTGCGTACCAGTACGTACCGACTTTACCGGTCCATACCGCTGCATATTGACGTACCATAGCAACTATTGGTTTGTCTTACATCCAGGTAAGTATTGTCTGTATTGATATTTTACCAGTATCACACCATTTCGATAGAAAAATGCTACAGAGGGAGGTACTAGTATTTAAAATCTTGCTTTATTAATGGAATTTGTATTTGATAATTGATTGCCATCTTACTTCTAGCTTCAGAAATGTATATCAAATTCATGTAGTTCACATTACAGAACAGATTATCCAGATAACCAAATTATGCTGCAGTTGTAACTAGGAAAGCCTATAATTCCAACTGCTGGACCATGAAGAATGAAACAATAAATGAAGGAAGATAGCTAATATAACTCTGAAAAAGGGTATAACATCCAGGTAGAATTACAAAATGAAGAAATCATTTCTTGCAGCATTTAAAATGAACCAAAATGCTCCTTTTGTAATACTATACTCCCCTGAACAGAACAAATTAATTTCCTAGAGTTAGGAAACCTGAAAGGTCTAGCAATAAATCAACGTCACGGAAGAAACATATGATATTAATTGAAAAAATATCAATTTGCTAATGGCGTTTTGAAGAATTAGTAGCTCCATGCACACTGGTATGGCAGTTTTTTTTTTCAAATCCAAACCATTTAAAGATCTGCCATTAAAGATAAAGACAATCCCATTTCTTACCCATATCCCATAGGATTGACACGATCAACGTGAGATTATGTTCTAATTTCTCACAGAGGATGAACTCCAACATTCCCTCCTTTCCCAAAAAGACGCCAAAAGAGAAGGGAAAAGGAAATGAAAGAGAAGGGAAGAGAATGAAAAGAGAAATGAGAAAGTGATAATTCATATAAAGTAAACTTCATATTAGATAGCATAAAATGATGATGATGTCAAATAAAATTCCAATGTAAACCAAAGTATCACATGTTGCTAACATATGAAAAACATAGCAACAGTTTGCCAATGTTCGTCCTCTAACTTTAGGGAATTGAACAATCCACCATTTCACCTGTTTAGCTCAGTGTTATAAAACCTAGGCAGGTGGACCAGGTCGCCAAATTTGTTTCAAGGCATTGTTGATTGTAACAAAATGAAGCACTTACATAACCTTGCAAATATAATTCAAATAGAAACCAAACCTTGCTAAACTATCCAGCTAAACATACTTCTGTAACCCCATCACACCAGATGTGCAGAAACTAATTGTATAACTTCCAAAAAAATTCTGCTTCTTAAAGCTTAAAGACACATGCGCGAAGCTACAGGAGATAAGAGGCATAACAAGGGGAAATGGATAGGCAGGAAGCCCCATAATGAAACAGGCTGAGGACAATCTTAGACTTCAAAATGCAAAACATAAAAAAAATTGCTAAAAATTGCACCAAATATATTCTCGAATTGTATATTGCATCTATCTACCTACTTATCATAATATCTAAGTTGATTGCAAACACCATCCAACTGACTGGAGCTACTCCAAATCCATCCATATTAAACCAGGAGCTCTTGCAAACCCTGTTTAATGGCTTAATCAGGAGTTGTTGATTATGGGAACTCATCGAAAGGATCCAAATAAAACAGCTGATTCTAGTATTCTTTGAGTGTTTTTTTAGTATTATAAGTAATATTATTGTTGAAGTTAACATACTTGCATCATTAAGGAGATGTTATTAAATCCAGGATTTAGGTCCTAGTTGATACCAGTCTATACTAGGTGTGCTGGTTTGGACCAATAACCAACCAAGTCCCGGACCGGTCTGATACCCTGAAACCTCATAACCAACTGGTCCCGGCACTTCCCCTCTTTGTAGCGACCAATAACAAGCAGCATGAGAACTGAGACCAGCTGGTTCACCAAAGACTAATTGGGATGCAATCAAAGGACGCTTGGCTGGCTTTGTTTTCTGTGTTGTATCTAAAGATGGAGAGGTGGAAAAGAAAGGAAGATGGAAATGAAAAGAGGAAGAAACCTTAGATCTGGCATGGCACCAGAAGCTTAGTTCTGCAACAGCACCATAAGCTTGATCATGGGTTCAAAAAACTCATGTAACCATAAACAAACTGGTAAAATTAAACTAAACAATATAAAGAAGCACACCTAAACAAATGAGAAAAAAAATTAGGTCCATGAATGCTACCAGGATGCCATGGCATGGCAAGTCTTTGTACGCCAGCACTTGGTACTATATCAACCTGGTCTCCAATCAATACAAGGATTGGGGACGGGATCTTAAAACCTTGGTTCAGTTTGATATTAGCAAAGATTGAAGTGAAAAAAGATAATAGTTCAACCAACCTTGAGCATCAAATTATCAAACATGAAATAAACCACCACCAACATCGGAACTAACGTCTTTCTTGTCATAAAATTGACAAGCATCATGGAGAATTTACATAATCTTAAGCTTTGTCTTGATCAAATAGTATAGCAATATTGCCTTTTGCCTTCATTGTGACTTAGAGGTCATGGGTTCAAAACATGGAAACAACCTCTTTGCATGTAAGGGTATGGCTGCATACATCTAACTATCCCCAGACCTTGCAATGGCGGGAATTTCATACACTAAGCCACTTTTTTTCCTTCTTTCTTCAGCCATTTCAACCTTGTTAATGCCCCCTTTTTTTGTTATCCTTGTTCCACATAGATTTGGCCCCTTTTTCATTTTTCTCTTTGCTTGTCCTCTTCATCCTACATAGTGGATGCTATGATCCCTCTAGTTATTCCTCTTTCTTTCTTTTCTCGATTCCCTCATTCCTAATTCCTTTCTCCGATCCTTCCCCCCTCTAATCTTCTGATCCCTCTAATTATTCCTCTTTCTTTCTCTTATCTTGAAAATAGATGCAAACTTCAGTTCTTCACTTTTAGCTGACAGAGAATTCATGACAAACTGACAATACGGATTTCACACTCTGTTATGATATTATGATGGATATAATGCGTTTTGATAGTTTAAATTGTTATCTTGGATAATAGGAATATTCTCGCTTTGGTTAAATTAGGTTCATGAAAGCTAGGATTGCTTCGTTCCCTGATTCTACAACCACTTCATCGTTGATATGTTCTGTCTAAAATAGCTCTAATATCTACCATCATTATGGGTATGAACGTGTGTGTTTTTGAAAGGAAGATAATGTTTGATTGAAAGATTTACTAGAATCCCAAAAACGAAAGCTCAGAACCCAAAGTAGCCAACTCCAGCACCTTCCCATGTCCAATTTAAACAGTAAAGATCGATGGAACCGAAGCTAGCCAAACGAAAAAGAACCCAAAAAGCCAAAGACAAGATTTTGGCAGCAGAAACGGGGCAGGGCACTCACCAGTTCCTCCCGAGCACCTCCTCAGCGCGGTAGCCCGTGGCATCCTCGAAACCTCTGTTGACGTAGATGATGGGGTGGTCGGGCTCGAGAGCGTCGGTGACCACCAGCCCGCACGAGGCCTCCGACTGGAGCATGCCACCCATGGCGAAGGAGAAGGTCCCGCCGCCGTCGCTCAGCACGAAGCCTCCCACTTCCTCCTCCTCCTCCTCCACCTCCTCGCCGCCGCTCGGCCCATCCGAGTCGCTGTCCCACTCCATCGCAACCACAAAACCCTAGATCCAGACGACAAACGACAAAGTCCTTCAACCCATCCTTGTAGCTGAAGGCAAAGCCAAGAACGCAGGCGGGAGCAGAGCAGAAGAATCCGAAGGGAAGAAGGGAGTAGGGGAGACGGCGAGAGAAGGAGAGGGCTTCGTTCTTCTCGCTCTCGATCGCTCGCTCGCTTTCTTTTAGGTTCTGGACAGAGTTTCGATCTCGAAGTGGGGAAGGGGAGGGGTTAGGTCGAGGGGGACGGGTGGGGAAACGAACGGATGGAGGAGAGTGGTCAGGAACAAACCGACCTAAAACCGGCAGACAGGGGTGATCTGGGCGGTCGCGAGCAACGAGTGGCCAAGGAATACGTGCACAATATTTAATGACCGTGTTTACTTTGCTTTACGGACATAACAGAATGAAGGGAATAGACGAGCCAGAACTTGATTTTGTAATCTTGGACGACTGTACCACTCAAAACTATCATCAAGCATCAATTAAAGCTGAACAATAAGCAACTTAGAACAAAAATTGCAAAAGAGAATACCATACGGAGTGGATATTTTATTTTGTCATTTTTTTTCAACGCCCATTTTAAAGATGGATCTAAAGATCAAATCAGATGAGTTAATAATGAAGTTTATTAATTTCATAACTTTTAAAAAACTAAATTAAAAAAAATTGCACATGTGAATAGAGGCCATTCGCATACATCTTTTCTTCTTCTTTATCGGGCCTCTTCACTCATTCTTTTCGTTGTCGAGCAGATTGGATGATTATTTTGTTATGTATATTATCTGATTATATACTATATATCTTGTATTATCTGATTTTTTTATCAAACGGATATTTTATTAATAATTTTTTTAAAAAATTTATTTTTTTTAAAGATGGGTACTAAATTAAATACGGTAAAAATAGAGTTTGCCGAGCAAACTTGGATGAGCATTAGAGGTACGAAGGCGATTTGTGCTTGCAGAAACCATGCACCATTTGGGAATTCGAATCCTCGCAAAAATTTGGATACTGCCACTCGAAGCCGGTGGCTTCTTTCCGCGGGTTCGGTTTGTATCTTCCGCACTAACGAATGATTGATCCTCTTTCGCGAGACGGCCGTTGGATCGAGCATTGCAGACATCTGAAAGCATCCCGAGATCTTTCATCATCCACCCGTACAGCTCTCAAAGCGGCTCCTGCATAATCCAACGGTTGATTTGCGCAAAGAAAGGCCGTGCTTGTTTCGCGCGAAAGATTCAACCGCTGTCCTTTCTCCGTTGGCCTGCTTGGGTTTTACCTTATACTATAATTAAAATCGATGGAAATAATTTCAAATCATCCCAACTCTTGTGACGAGACCTCCTACTGGCTACCAGGTAGCTCCTAGTCCTATTTGGCTAAGGCGTTCATCGTTCAAATCACCGACCCAACGCTCGGCGGAGAGGCGTAAAGGCTGGCGGCGTCATGGCCGGAGCAAGAAACGTAGAACCCAAGAACTCCCATCTCCCACGGCCATCTCCGTCGAGAACTCCTCTTTCCTCTCTTACCCTCTCCCTCACTCTCCTCTTCTCCCTTTCTCCGAGCCTTTTTGCTCCATCGCTTGATGCACCGGGCTCTCCGAACCGTTACGAGAACCCCCCGAGGGCGCCACAGACTTCATTAAATCACTACTCCTCGAATCCCTTCTCCCCCAAGAAACCCCGACCTCGGATCGCCTCACCGGAGATGGGGACTCGAAGGAGAGATTTCGTGAGGGGATCGGCGAGTTTTGCTTGTGCTGCGCCGCCATAGCCTCCGCCGACGGGGAGGATTCCCTCACCGTGAATTGGATCCCGGAAGACCTTATCTTTGCCGCGAAATCGGCGTTTCGTGAGCTGTCCAGATCGGTTTCCTTTGAATCGGCGCGAGTTGTTTGTGGACTTGATGCCGGAGGCGTTGCCGGGGGTGAAGACGTGAAGTGGGTCATCGGAGCCGTATTGACATGGAATAGGAGGGGATCGTGCCCGTGGTTCATTCGTTGTTGCGGCTTATCAGTTTTCGTGGCTTGTGTTGCAGGTACGTTGGGTTGATGGAGGTTTTTGTGCAGATTATTTGTGGATCTAGGGTATTAAGTGTTGCTTCTTGTGATGAAAATTTTATTTGCGAAATGTTTTAGGTTAGTTACCCTAAAACTTAATTATGCTCGTAGGGAAATTATGCTCGTTGGTCATTCTGTGTGCTTTGACAGCTCTGGGTCACTGGTCGCCCGACGTGAAAGAAGTTAATATATTCGGTAGTAAAAGATCTTTTCAAGAATGCAAGTTTTCCCCTTGACACCGCTAATCTGCGCTAAGTTTTTTGAGATCTTGACCCCGACATCCCCATCCCCCGGAAAAAGAAAAAGGGAAAAAACCTGCATTGAATTGTTTGTGAGCCTTGCCTCTTTTGCCCTGCTGCTCGGCACCTGTGATCCCTTATCGACCCCTTGATGAACATGACTAGGTTTCCAAAAATAACAATCTATGCAACAAGTTTGTGCAAATGGTAGTTGGGCTAGTTGTGGCGCATTATAGATTCGAGGATCACGATGCTTTCTGAAATCGAGGAAGACTTTCATAAGTTGCTTGTCGATGTGCCATGTGCAATATTTAGTAATGAGATATTGGGGCATATGGTAACCACAGCATTGAATCAATGTTTTGCTAATGGACATCTTTTGGAGGAGCCTTTTCTTGAACAGTATCTTGATGTAATCATGAAATTCTTATGCTATATACTACGCTGCGTTGTTGGTATATGGCATCTAATATTTTTTGACATATAGGTTGCTTCATTGCTTGCCTTCTTTTCTTTCCTTTCATTATTTGCTGCTGTTCATCCTCTTGCATGTGTACAGGTGCAGTCATGTCTGAAGTAGAAATATTATTCTTGCAGGAGATTGGCTGCTGAGTACCTAGTGCACAAAACCCTTTGAACATCATCTTTTACTGAATATTGTTGAACACTTGAACTTGTAAACGTATATCTGGTGCAAATTGCGTATTCTCTTGACATCATATGGTCAATATGCCAGGTTCCATAAAACAATATACTCATGCAATATTTCTGGTATAAAAATACCATTTGCTCCACATTTTTAATCATTTAATGAGGCAATGAATTGCCTTGCAGGGACAATTCAATCTAAAAGTAAGGGGAATGACCCTGATTTTCTTTTTATTCAGGAGCAGGGAATGGTTGGCTCTATACATATAGGAAACAATATGAATGCAGCTGAATTAAGTTGATATGAAGAGGCAGTTCTTGATGCATGTAGCCGAAATATTCCTACAAGTGGTGAGTTACGGCATCGTGTAGTTAAGTTGTCTGTGCTTTTGTTGACGTGCACCCAGTGGATGAATCCTTTTAGCTTTTGGTTTGTTCTATCCATGTTCCAGTGTTTCATGCACCTTTTTCCTCTTAGTATTTATTTATACATTTTCTTTTCTCAGAACAGTATTTGAAGGTCAAATGCCCTTGAAATGCTTATGTAATAGGATATTGGGAGGCATGTTTTGACGATTTGATTATAAAGGGTTATGGGTATAGTGATGCTTGAATGGTATGTTTAATATGTGGGGGTGACAAAGATGCAAAATTCAGCAAAATAGAGTCGTACTGCACCATTATATGTCCCGAGAAAATTACAAACCAGAGGTTGCATAATCTCCCAGCTTCTTTCCGATGCTTTATGATAAGTTTATGTGCTGTTTGCGCATTCCTCTAGTGCAAACAAGAATTTAATGATAAAAAAGGAAGGGACCAAAACGTAGTTATAATCGGTCATTTTTCATCAGAAAACCACTCGTTTGTGAGTTAATTATACAACTATCAGATTAAGATTTGGTTCTTAATTATGTTACCAATTTAAACGTATATTTTGTTTCCTTAAATTTTGTAATGGTTAATGTGCTTTTAAACCAACTTGCACTTGAATTTCTGTTTTTATTTAATCTTGAACCATATGAATATGCTCTCTTACATGCTTAACTCGCAAAAAACCTGTCCCATTGGGGGCTGGCTTTAAGTATGAATGAATCCATCAATTTTAATCTTTGACTTGATGTCAAGTTCCTGACAAGATTTTAAAGACAAACAAGCTCCTGCTATTACACCTAGAAGGTAAGTTGATAAATGGTGAGACCTATTTTCCTGGTTATTCTATTTAGTCTAATGAAACCTGTGAGCAGCCTTCGAAGATGTCCATAAACCTGGACTGGAAAGTGTAGTATGTGTGCGCATGCGTGTATGTGCATGTGTATGCTTGCGTGCATATATTGATTTTTCTGATGATCATCTCCAAAATGCATTCCTTATAAGTAGCAAAATTGACAAGTGTCTTATATATTCCGTTGATATATCTATCATATTGTTGTTCTTTTTCTTCCTTTCTGAACTCATAAGTCATATCATACTGCTGGAAGTATATACGTATGTTTTCACATGTCCTAGGTTGGTAGATGAACTTAATATAAAATCAACTGAACAAAGTGGGCCATACTTCGATTCAGTGTTTCCCTTTTCATATTCTAGCAGGTTGCTTTATTTCCACATACTTCTCTGATGCTCTGCTTACCTATGCAGGATTAGCTAAATGTTGTATGTCTCCTCTTTTTTATGGAAAAACATGATTAGATATTCCATTCACTGCCCAAGGGGACATGCCATAGATTTCACCCATGACAGACCTGTCTTCTTTATTAAAAACCAGCCAGACTTCAACAAAGCAATCACCAGCCCATGTTTTGAAACCCATGCTTAATTTTTCAAGTAATATTCCTTCAAAATTTCTAACTCTCTCATCATTTTCGAATATGAATCATTTAAGTGTAGTATGATCATGCTATAACTGACATTCCTTGTCCAATTATTTGTTATCATTTGCCTTCTATTATTTATTTATTTATTTGTAACCAAGCAATGGTGCAGAACTAGTGGCGAGTTTTGACAGGTGCTTTGCTCCTTTATTTTCCAATTTATGCAGCACAGAAGGATATAAATTGATCAGAACTTGTTTGTATTTGTAAATAATATGGCGTGCAGCGGTGGATTTGGATGGTTGCATACTTTGAACTAATCCCATCATTTCACAGGTTGTCAGTTGGCTGCATACAGTTATTACATCAACATGGATCAGGAAATCACCATATATTGAAAGGTACATTTAACTGCTCATCTTGGTATTATCTTGTCCTGTATGACCCTGCTCAGCCGAACATTGAAATTGCCTAACAACTCGACAAGCATCCATCTAAATGTATATAATCACTCCCTTTGTCCTCCCAAAGTTTATTCTGCTTATATCTAGGTAAATGATAAATTTAGAAGCACATACAAATGCGTCTATTATTATCTATTATTAGTGGATCATCTTTCCCATTTGGAAGCAGGATGGAATTCTTGCACTCTCGATTGTAGAGATGGGCATTGGGCCGGGCCGCCCATGACCCGGCCCGGCCCGGCACGAAGCGGGCCGTGCCTGGCACGGCC
>JAOXJJ010001007.1:31081-56200 GCA_025769935.1 Phoenix roebelenii
AGAGGTAGGTGGGGGGTGGGGGGGGGGGGCGAGGTAAGGATAAGATTTGGGTGTAGGAGAGTGGAGAGGTGAGATCAATTGAGAGGAGATGAGAGGATAAGTTGGTTGCTGGAGAAAGGGAAGAGAGATCAGGAGAACGAGACACGGGGTTTGAGCACTGATCTAGGTTTTCATAAAAGACTAAAGACTCTACTACCTCATAGATTCCCTGTGACTTGGAAGCTTGGTCCGTCTTCATCCATTGGATTTTAATCTGACTGCTGGACCAAATTAACAAATATTTAAATCAACCACTAGATCAAGATTGAAAGGCTGTTGTAGCTAATAGATTTTTAATAAAATATTTTAAATGTTATATTTACATATTATGTACATATGTATATGCATGATGGTATGTATCCTCGAGCTAGTTTGAGCCGAACACAGGCAAACGGGGTCTTGCTCATACTCGTTTTGTTTATATTTCTTGCTTGTGTTTGGCTTGTTTACTGTTCAAATGAGTCCAATTCGAGCTGAATTACAGGCCGTCTAATAGCTAAAGAACATCTTGTCTTTTCTATGACAATTAATATATTAAATTTGTCTTAGCAAGATCAACTGCAAGCCGCACTTCGTCTCCTGGTATGTGAATTAATATATGATGTCTTTGCTGGCCCATATATCAGTCTGAATGTCTTTTCCAGTACACAGTGTTTCTAACTTAGAATATGGGTTCCATATGCATCCTATATGATGCTGATTTGTCATGCTCCAATCTGCCTCAAACATGTATGCAGGTTTTAAAAAGGGGCTCTCTTTCTATTGGATTGTCGGACACCCTTGATGAAACTCGCAGAGTTCGTCTGAAGTCAACTGATGATATATGGGAGATTCCTAAGTTTAAACAAACTGATTCATCTGTAAGATTGTTTGGGAAGGAAACCTCTAAGATCCCATCTGGAGATGACAAGCGAGATCGCGAAGTTCTAGGAGCTGGCCATTATTCGAATTCTTTAGAACCTACAGAGGCTTTCAATGCATCTCCAAAACTGTCTGTGGAGTTGAATGCTGAATATCTTTGTTCAAATGGAGCCTTCAAATTAACTGACCAACAGGCTGGTGAAGTAAACCCTCTCCGGGAAACAGGCAATGTGTCTTCAACCAATATAGTTTCAGAGCCTGAAGAATCTCCTCATGCAGTGCAACTGACCAATAAAAGTTCACTGCCAAATACTAATCCGTTGAGGTCTGTTAATTCAGTAATGGAGGGTGAACCTAAGTCCTCTAATCATAATATTCTGAATTTAGAAGAAAATAAGGTAACCTACATTCTCAACACTGGTTCTACTATATTGCATTTCGTTTAAACTTCAGTTTCTTTTTTATTTATCTTGTTCAATAAGGGCAATCTTTTGTAATGTTTGACTGGTTCATTCTTTATGTCAGGAGGATGGGACAGAGCTTTCGCAAAATGAGGTTCAAGATGACAGTATTGATGTTCCCAGTGAATCTCTTATTTCAGCTTCCAAATCAGTGGAGCATGGTGGTAATTTCTTAATGTGGAGTTTTATTGGATTTTTAGCTTTTCCAAAAATTTGATTCCACGATACCAAGCATCAGTTACTTTTATTTATTAATATAGAATGATTTTTAAATTCAGGCGACCCCTTATCTGTAGCAAAAGTCATGACATCAGAAGGCATCAAGGCTGCAGCACCAAGGTTAGTTATTTCATGCATGAACCATTATCTTAATCAAAATTTCCAATGGTGTCTTGACATAAATGCTACCCATACACAGTATGAGAAGGGTAGGGCCTTTTTTCCTTTTTCCCTCATGATCTTGAGAGTCAAAATACCAAATCGGCCTTAGACTCCACAAACAATTCAAATTAGTATAAAAAACCAAAATAAGCCCCCCAAAGAATATGTGTGGATACTCTTTCAAGATCTATTTATTGGGGTGGTCAGCTTTAGTTTGGAATGGCTTTATCAGTGAATATGACGTCTAATAGATTGAACATTGATTGCTGTCTGTATTTATGGTGCAGTGGCATTTGTCCATTTATTTCATGTTTTTTGGCATTTCTGGAAAATATGCAATGATGAAGTATAAGGAATGATCCTTGAATATGCTTTATGAGCTTCATCAGGAATCTTCGGTCAAGTGAATAAGGAATTGATTTTTTTTTAAAATAAAATTTCGGATATAGGTACAAGCTGTTGTGAACTTATTCATTTTTTTTGTTGTTTGCTAACATATATCCTGTCTATTTCAGATATGAAAAAGGGTTAGCCTCATAAATTGCTATGCAACTGAGAAAAAAAATGTTGTAAAGCAGCTTGAAGGATTTGTCAGTTGTTTTATTTAATGAATTAATTTACACTTGTTGGTCTTCATTAGTGTTGGTCATCTCATGAACCATGATATTTGGGTCACATTGGTGGTGTCGATCTCGAACCTTCAATGATGATGGATGTGATTTGAAGATTGCATCCAAATGGTAGTTAGTTGATTGCTGGCCTTTGCCGGTCTCATTTTAATATCACTATGACTTGTGCCATTAGCTTTCAAGCATTTTTTTTTTGCAAAGGCTCTTTAGAGCCAATTTTGCTGGAGATGTAAATTCAGCCTGCTCATGCTCATCAACTCAAGATTATTATTTCACTTTAATAGGGGAGCACAACTTGCAGTTCTTTATACCACTTATTTAGAATATTGATATTTTCTATGAAATTAAGTAATAATTAATAAAGTGATGAACTTTTGGAATGCTTCCAGGTGAAAAACTTTAAGTCAATTTTTGATTATTAATAATAGGATTAAAGCCCACACTTTTGTTCGGGCTGTAATGTTCGGGATTATGGACTACATGAACATGAAATGAGAATATTAGTTATAAGAATGCTGAGATTGGATGTATAAATAGGAAGTCCAAACGCCTAGCAAATTTTTTCTGCAACCCATCTATTCTTGAGTACCCTCCCTTCCCAATTTATTACCAAAAGGAAAATGTCTAAAGAGGTTATGGTTATGAAGTGGTTATTTATTGGTCATCCTTTTTTTTTCCTTTTTTCTTCCAGGGCTGAAGTTTATTTAGAGAGTTCTCTTGTTTTATGCTGCTTTTGGACTGTTGTAGAAACACAACTCCGTAGGATCAAATTCATTTTGACCCTATTCTTTGAATATCAAATAGGCAATGGTTTTAAAATTTGTTGCAAAGAATGAATCTTGTATGTTTTCTGTCTTGTTTTTGTGCTTTGTTACAATATTTTATCCTTTTCTGTCTGAATTTCTACCTCTTCTTTCCGCTAGTCTGCATGAACTTATGAGAAAAGTAAGGTATCAGAGCATTCCAGTTGACCACCGGAATTCTTGAAGATTTGTTGATGAGAAGAACCTGATAAAAAAGACAAGGGACATGAGCAACCTGATTGTTGATTTTAGTTTTATGCTAAGTGGACAAGATCTTGGCATGTGCAATGCATGTGGTGTGTTCAAAAACAAGCATTTGTTGGATGGTTGTGATCCCATTGATCAAGATTGTTTGAAGTAGGTTTGATAAATATTTTCTCAGGCTGTTGGCTCAAGAGATGGAACTTGTGGATGGAGGCACGCAGGAGGTTGCATTATATAATAGAGATTTGATAGACAATACATTTTTAATGCAGTCAGTCCATTAATATAATAACTTCAGATTCTGTGCATATTCTTGAGTTGGGGATAGTAGGTCAACATTTTATGTTCATCCGCAAGCTAAACTTGAAATTTTCTGTTTATTCTTTCACACTTCCAAATTTCTTTATCTTCAACTGCAGTAATGATGATGGTGCGGACAATCGTGACAATAATCACATTTACAGCACACAGACGGTTCCCAAGGTTTTGGGGATAGTAGAAGCCAATGATAATCCACATCTGAATCTGGATCCAGGTCTCCAAGAAACACATTCTATTGCCGGTATGTTGAACATTACAATTTTCTTACACTGATCTGGCATTATCTGAGTTTGCTGTTATTTTTCCACCTTTACATATCACAACATTCACGGAGCTAATGCTAAGTTAGAAAATGATGCTGCTGACATGAATCTTTAGGAGTTGATATTGTGGGACCTTTTATACTTAAATCCTGTTTGGATGATCAATTAGTATAATTGGAGGTTGCTCCCATAGTGGCGGGAGTCACATGAGATGAGGAGGTGCTGGGAAGTGGTAAAGTACTATTGGCTAATCAAGGAGTTCATGGATTCCCTGATCCCAAATGGTACCAAAAATCATCCACTGAGGTGGTTTTCAGTACCCTAAGTATCTCAGGTTTGTGGGATGAGTAAGGACTTACTGGTCCTCCAACTTCTTCCACTACAATCCCTTAGCCATTTGAAAAACACGACATGGGAGTTACAAGCAGGAGTGGCAAACTGGTTGTCCAGACAGGCATTCAGAGGTATGATAGTAGTATAACCTCATCTAATTTGTCCAAACATCATCTTTTTAAGATGCTGGCACTTAACTAAGAAGTAGAGCATCTTATAAGTTCTAAGTGGCAGTGTTTGTAGTATATGACCTGTTACCTTGGCTAGTGGTTGCTCAGAAATGATCATATGCAGGTTCCCCCAAAATTCTATGGTGATTCCCTTGTTATTTCTTTGTACTTTGTGCTTGATTGCCACTTATCTATGCGCTGTCTGTTCCGTCAGGTGCTTTTGGATGGACCACTAGAACTTGAGCATGTTGTATATTCTATTTCTGAAGTCATTCCTCTATTGAGCATGTTGCCTTATTCTATTTCTGAAGTCATTCCTCTATTGAGTAATTCAAGGAATTGACATACATATATCTAAACAATGGCTAACAACCATTATTCTTGAAGTCATGCTTTAATTTGATGGCCAGCTTAAATAGAATGTTCAATCATTCCAAAGAGTCCTTTGTTGACATTTTCTGGGATGACGATGATCATTATCTATACTTCAATTGTCGAATCAAAGATGTTCGATGCACGATGCTTCCAATGAAATTGTTTGGGTAGTGCAAGTAAGAACAGTCCTGCTGAGAAGCATCATTATCTTTTGTACTAAATGAGATTTCACCAAAACATAATTTTTTGCGTGAAGCAAATGCTGTCATTGTTTGCACTTGTCTATAACCAGCAAAGCTTGTCCTATTTCATGTCTTTAGCTTCCTCAAAATTCTTATTACCACTTGTATACTAGTCATTCTTGCTCCCAAGCTCTATTTTGTGGTCTACAGTGATAGGCATTGGAGTCACATCTACTATGTATAATGTTAAATGCCTAGATTCTGGATGTTGTTGGAATGGTCCACACATAAGGTGAGTTTTATAGTAAAAAAGGTTATGGCTCTGCCTCTTAAGTTCCATCCGAGAGTCCAACTCGCACAAGTATCATCACAGCCATCTGAGACAAGCCTTCGATGGTTATCTTGTGTTTCCATATCTCTACTCATATCTCCTCTTGGACAAAGCTGGTGCATGCCACGTGCAAAATACTAGTCAGATAAAATCAAGGTTTTTAAAGTGTTTGCATGTTACAATTGGATGGACTTGGAAACAAGGTTTTTAGAGTTAGGGAGTAACTCTAGCTGAAGATTAGGTGATAGCAAAGCATTTGAGAGAGCTTCCACTCAAATCTTTTAGGCATTGAATTGAAACCAATGGTGAAGTGGCTTATCATTGAAAGCTATTTGGTATTGAACAGAAACCATCGGTGAACTGATGTCATGGTCTCGTTCACTATGTTTAAGTTACAGAACTACCACAAAACTTGATCTTCATAATGTTTCCATATGAATTAATATTTTTTAATTTGCTTTGATTTTTTTAATTAAAATTCTTTGATGATTTTGGCTTAACATTCGCTCTGATCTTGACTCAAACCATAGACAGGACACTTCATTTTCTTTTCTTTTCGTTTTTTTAATATTTTGGAGTGCTGGCAGTTGGCACTTGGGCATGAAAAGAGACCAATTATGGTGAGCTTACAACAATCCTGTGTATTAACACGTGCATTATTCTGGAGTTTTGGTTTAGGGACATTGTAATGCTAGAAATGAGACTTCATTCATCAACCAATTCGAGTACCAAGCGATAAAAGCCTAAAAGTGTCGAAACACCTGCAGTGATGTTTATCCTTTTGTGTTAAAATGAAGCACAAATGCATTTGACAAAAGCACCATTAACAAGTAAAACTTGGTATTGCATTCGATTTACACATGCACACAAGTGATTTTTTGGTACTTTAAAAAAGTGACCTTGATTAGGTTTTGTGAAGGTCATCGAACACTTGGGAAAACCTGTTATACTTGGCACTCATACCAAGGATCTAAGGTACACAGTTGCTTAAGTTTCTGAGAGAAAACCAGCAATTAAATATCTTCCACATTACATGAGAAATTCATACGGAAAAGAACCACTTGCCATATGCTTTGGTATTCTGTCCAAAATAAAGAGAATCATGTGAAATTTGGTTGCTTGGCACGTTCACTGTGGCAGCTTCTTCAAGGTGATTTTTTTCATGTGCCTAAGTGCTTATAGATTAGCTACAGGAGGATGACATATTGGGGGTTCTAATATTGCAAGAATCTTCATGTCACTTTCAGAGACTGAATTGATTTACTCTCTCTTAATGTCAGCCATCTAATCTTGCTCTCTTTCATCTAACCTCAATTTGTTATAAAATTTTGAGTCTTGGTTTGGTATCGATATGGTATGGTACATATGGTTTGGGGCAATATGCACCGGTATAGTGAGCCTTGATACAATCATTCAAACAAATGTTGCTGTTAAGATGACAGGACTAGAGAAACAAATAGCAGGAAGAGGAAATAAAAAGAGGGGATTGATTTACCCGAAAAAGGAGGGAATTGAAAAGAATTCATGAAGTTGAAGTAAACACAACTCTGTCCAGAAGCACTTAACTTTTTATAAGGCTTCATAGCTAGCTATTTAGGTCAATGCTTTCATTTGCATTAGGAAACATGGGCCAATATAGACTGTTGATACAGAGAATCTATTCCTATAGTCTAACTCTTAACTAAAAGGACTTCCTTCTAACTCTATACAGAGAAAAAATCTGGACTCAAAACTGATAAGCTTAATATAAGAGTCAATACTTCCTTCCAGTTTGGAAAAATGATGCTAGCTGAAAAGCTTTATTTTAACTTGTCTTAGATAAGTGAACCTTTAATGGGGGTTTTGTGGGTTTCTTTGTGTAGTTATCCGACATATGCTTTTGATTATTTTTCCCAAGTATCTTGCATTGTTATTTTAGAAGAGAAAAGATGTTAATTTTGTGTTTTTCTTTTGGAATTGGAATAAGTATTTCCAAATAGGCATCCTAGTTTTTAGAATGAATCATGGCATACTGGCATGTCGGAAACGGTTATGCAGATGTTTATGAAATTAATGAGAGCATAAGTAGCAGGTGACATGGTAGAATGCCGTTGCATCTGCCAGTTCAGTCAGCGGCTTGCTGCACGGATGCCAGAACTTGGCAGGGGATTATGCTTGGTCTACTTGCTGTATCTTTTATCGCCATATGCTGTGTGTGTGTGTGTGTGTGTGTGTATGTGGCTTTCAAGTAAGATAAATAGAACAATCTAGGTCTTTGCTTATAATTTCCTTATATTATTTCATACTCAGCATGTTCAGGACCCCCAGATGGGAATCCTCAGATACAGACTGAAGCAAATGGATCAAAGCATAAGTTTTCTGCCACTAGGTAATCTTTAGTGAAGAAACCCTGTTTGACAGCCATCCTTGTTACTTCGCTACTCTGCTTTTCCAACAGATTGGTTTTGTTGCTCAGTTCACCTGCAGAATCCAATGCCAATTCAGATCTCGGAACCTTGAGCAAGGGAGACCTCAGTGGTACCAACTCCAATGGTGAGCCAGCTACTGCAGGCATCTCTGAGGGAACCCACGAGCTTCAAAACGAGACTGCCACTGATGTCTCTGCTGGTCATGATTCCAATGGTGCAGCAGTCAAATCACGGAATGGTACAAGGATGAAGACAATTGAGCGGATGCTGACTGAAACTCAGCCCAGAACTAGTGGCCGCAGGCGGAAAGCAGTGGCCAAGGCAAAAAGAGGAAGAGGGGCAAAGTGAGAACTGGCTGCTCGAACCCACATTGTATAGTAGTTTGCTTAAAAGAGGTGTAGCATGAATAGGTTGTAGTTTCAATTTATTAGCATCCATCATCAAGGTTGGGTGAAATACCACGATGTATATCCGTGGGATGTGCATGCTGTATCCATGAGATGTACATGTACCACATATTCATTTTCTATTAACAGACTAAGATTGAGGTTCATCCTTTGAGTTCTGCAATTTCTGCCGGAGTTGTCCAGTTTCTGACTGCAATCAATCTGTATACTTCAACATTTATTTTGCTTTTTTCCTAGTCACCCACTTATTTCTACTTTTTCTTGATGTAGCTTCCTAATAACTATTTCAAATGCTGTGTTTTATCAAGATCTCTTTTGGAGTTTGATCTGTTTTGGAGTTTTGATTTGGTTAAATTCTTTGCGCTTGGTCAGGCCAAAATGCAAGAATCAGAAATGCGGCATCCAGGTGCATGCCTTTCCGCAGGTGCATATGCTTACAGCGTGGGTTTGGGTTCGCCACATAGGCTGCCTGTGCCGCTGGCGTGCCCTCCAGATTGTTATGTGCTCGGCTTTATAAATCCTTTGGTCAGCTTTTGTATTGGGCTAGAAACTTCCAGCTGTTTGAATTGTTTACCATTTGCAATGAACTTTTTTCAGGCTATGAACGAATGCACACTTTTCTTCTTTTTTTAAACCAAAAGCCCTGCCATTTGAAATGTGCATTATGCATGCATTTGTGTTACTGTTCTTGCGATCGGGATCCAGACTCAGCCCAACCTGATGGACAGCAGCTGAACGGAATGGTATTAACTCCTAAGTTGGGCGCTCGAACAGCATATCAACTAAAATTAGAACATCGAACCAACTCCCAAATGTGTTGGTAGGAACAGGACTCAGAGCATCGTCTGTCGGACAAAGATGACCATACAGGTCCATACATTAGTATTCGGCCTTTCTCCCGACCAGAAGAAAGCATGGATCAGGTCTAGAAAGCAAAATATAATCTTACAGACGGTTCATCTCTTTACACTTCACAGCTTCAATCCATCACCAGAAGGAATCATGTCTGGATAAAGCAGCCGTAAGGGATTTCACACCCAACCAGCGTAGCCTGTGACTTGATATTTCTCCCCTATTTATCTCAACATCCTGTTGTGTGGTTAACCACGACGGTCAAATAAAAGCTTTCCTCGAGAACCGGATCAAGATATAAGATCAAACGAACAAGGCGACAGGCATTTCTTATGGCCTACGGGCAGTCCTCAGCCTGGTGTTTGCATCTCCATAAATTATTTATCATAACACTCAGCAATCCAATTTTAAAATTGGCCGATAATTCCAGATCCAAGGGCTTCTTCACACTGGGAAATTGTGTGGTATTTCAGACGAGATCAAACCAAATAGAACCACGTATCAGGCATACCCAGGGGGCAAGTCTTTAACAAATCAAGGGTTTGGCCAAAATGCCGCATTTTTCAGAAGGGTAAGGCATCAATGCGTCAAAAACTGAAAAACTCCTTTGCTGTTGGAGGCATCTTCATGCTTCGACCATTGGTTCAGGGCCAGCAGAGTCTGAAAGGCTTGCACGTGTGCTGCTAGAGTGACGCACAGAGTTGAAAAGGATGTCCTTAATAACCTATAGCAGATGAACAAAAGCATGGATTAGAAAGGGAAAACCTGATACAATTGTCTCGAACAAGGCCGCTCACCTGTGACATAAGACCATGCACCTGCTCAACAGTAATTCTCGAACTATCGCGAGTTGTCTTTGCTAGCTGAGATTCTTCATGCTGCCCGTGTAAAAAAATAAAAATAAAAAAGAAAGCAAACTGTATTTCAGATTGGGAAATATCTGTTACCAAGCAAATGATAAGAGGCCTCATAAACATTTTAGAGAATAAAGGACCACATAAGAAGAATATAAGCACTCATAATTTATTATAACATCTTATGAATTGTAGAGGTAATTCGCGGTATTTTAACTCTATACAAAGCCAATATGTTGGTCATAGGAATGTGTAGTATCAATATAGCTCTTGAACCGGGTGACCAAGGAAGTAGCATAGGCTCATCTATTGAGTCATCAAACCAAGTACAAGGTCCCTTCCCTTGTGTGTTGTTTAAATTATTTTGGTGGTATATGCATGTACATATCAAGGTTTTCCATCTTGGCTAGCATCTCAGCCAAGAAGTTCGTTTGTTTCTATATTTAGCACTCATCAATAAGGTATATATAAAATCTAAGCCCTTCGTGATTAAGCCAACATATATCTATGTAACCCAATACATCAGTCAATCCGATACCAAAAATGCTGGCTAACATTTTCCAATCCTTCTTTTCTAATTTAAGATAGGTTTTTCATTTAATTATCAAATACTAAAATCAATGCCTTAAACAATTGTTAATCTATGTCCTATTATATCAACAAAATTTTTAATAAGAACAGAACAATAGCGCAGGTCTAGGACTCTAAAGATTCTTAGACCACTGACACTCAATGGTATGGATTCCCGTGCACATATCAATGAGTGGAACTGAAAGAGGAGAGTGAAAGAACAGGATCACAAATGAGCATCTGGACAGATGTTCCTTGTGGGCCAATTCCCTCTTGGATTGTATATGTCAGCCTTTCTATGTGTTGTATGGGCTGAGATAAAATAAGATCTAGGTTCGTCTTAGTATTAGCCATGCACCAAGGTTGCAAGATATCAGGCTGGTATGTATGTAAAAGATGGAAGCACTTATGCAAGAATATAGTCATTTTAAGGAATTAAAAAAAAGTTAAAGTTCATGTTTCACATCAATTTCAGAATTTCATATATCATTTCATTGTTACATGACAATTTAACAATAAAATAACAATTTATATCTATCAGGATTAAGTTATAGAATAGCCAAAGCTATGCAACCTCTGTCTCTTTCTCTCTCTATATATACACATATGTTTTTGTGTGTTTATGTGTTTGTGTTTTGAACACCGATATCACAAATGTTGCCAGAAACTTAGCCAACAACATACAAAACTTACAAATTGCAAACTTGATCTTAGAATAATACTTTTCTTAATTGGAAGAAATGAAGAGATGACAAAAATTATGAATATACTTGAATATACAAAAAATCTGATTCAAAAGCACATTACAGCTAAATCAATAACAGCCCCAGTTTATTCCAGCCAATACTCATTTTTTGTCTTAGTTTTGAAGTTTCAACTGAAACTTGAAACCATGATCAGATAGAACATGCAAGCAGCTTGTTGCTGCGACTATGCAAACAATATTAGTGGAAAAGGATCAAGCATGGTACCAATTCCAAGCATACAACTACCGGGAGAAATAACAGGACCAAAAAAGTGGCTTCAAGCCCTAGACTCTGATCAGTCCACTTAATTTGCTGCCGGCCTTAGGATTAGATGCTGTAATAGATTCCTTGCTTCAGCAGCTCTTCACACTGATAAAGTGGAACTCAGACAAGTACTCTTAAAAAATTGGATTATACAGACAACAATGAGATCAAACTCATCTATTATGGCAATTTCCTAGGACACCCTAGGCTCGAGGAGCTCGGAATGAATTCTTCCAGGCATGCAATGTCTTCTTAACTATCCTGGGAATTATGTAATCCCACTTCTCTTAGGATGACTAGAAGTTTTCGCTCTTCCAGGATTGGGAAAGCGAGGGAAAGTGGATTTGTAATGTCATAAGTCGGCTAAAAGGAAATGATAGATTTCCTTGGTTAGCTTTGTGAGTATGCAGAACAAAATTTGGATAATCTGAAAACAACATTTCATTTGTAAAAGCTGGGAGTGAAATTGGTTTGGCTTTAGCACGAATGAGGGATTGGTTATTCAGTAGAGGAGCAATGGTGATAATTAACGACATTTGGCACATGGGGCAAAATGCCTTGTAAACTATGTTCTATTAAATACATATTCAGTGTCTTGAGGATTGATGAATTCATTACCATTAGTGAGTGCTGGGCGGTGAATATTTTGTTTGCTCATGGCATGACGAATTACTGCTGCCTACTGTTGATGTGTGGATGTCTTGTTGATGTTCCACAGGCTTGTAGAAGATTTTAGGTGAACCTAACGTGTGTATGTGTGGATTTGCCTAATTTCAGTTGACTGCCCTACAGCTCTTTGCTAGCATTCACATTATGATGGGGTACTGTTGTACTTTCTTTTAGTCCTCTTTATCAATCACATCTTGCAACATGATTTCATGTGGCCATAGATAGGCAGAGCATGACCTACTTGTAGGGAGTATGGAGGACCAAAGATGTCTTGCATTCGAGTTAAACTACAGTACCATGGAGCTATATTGCACCCTAATATTACAGCATCCCTCTAAAAAAAGCCTAAAGCAAAACTGAGAGCTATTATTAACTGCTTGTGCTATTTAAAATGCACTAATGAGCTTATATCACAGTTGAGTATACTGAGAGAAGACCAGTAAACAAATATACTATCATGCTAGATTAGAAGTCAAAGCCACAATTCCAATGTGAATGCACGAATGCATGATAGAACCAACTCTATTATAAATCCACATGAACTCTTACAGATGAAGGCCTTATCATCCGGTGATAATGCTTTTACAGTTTATAAAACAATTCATACAACAAACCACTGGGGAAAATTGAACATAAAGAGCTAGAAATAATGTAAAAATACAAATGCAACATACATGTTTGATATCGCAATAACCAACATAAACCATTAGCATGAGACCATAAACACACCAAGTATAATTATCATATGGTTCACAATGATACACTATATTCAACATAATAGTTCTCCTTCTAATTAACTACTTAGAATAATCACCAGCCCGTCTATGCAGTTCTAAAGACTCTTCTCCATAATATCAGTGGTAAGATGACACAACCTATGCTTGCAAGTATATCTATTTTCCTCCTAGTAGCAAGACAAGCATAATGTTATCTTTTTGCCAGAATTGTGAAGCCTTCAGATCCTTTTTTATTACTTTGTAATTGCAAAGCTCATGAGCTCTCCCTCAAACCCCCCAGAAAAACTAGTAGCAATTATCACAACAAAATAAGACTTGTAAAATGTAGTGAATAGAGAAGGGTTCCTTCCAGCTGAATGTCATGAGGTAACTCCTCATTTTGGTATGTTATTTAGCCTTTCAGTGGGATCAGGTTAAGAAAAGCTTCTTTGATTGGAAGAAAAACGTCTGCTGATTATGACTCCTCCATTTTGCATTCTATACCATGTCAATCAAGTTTTTGCATTACATGTCAGTTTTTACCAAATTCACAAGGATGCATCAAAGTTACAAGAGTTGAATGACCTTCCTCAACTTTGTATTTACTTGACTAAAACATTCAATGAAGTTAAATTCCTCCATTTCTAAGGTGAACCCTCAAAGACATCCCCCTGGACTAAAACCTAAAAGAAGTTTTACCATCCCTACCAGTAAAACTTCTCCAATATGTTTTCATCAATCATGTTTTGCTGGCTGCAATAGTTAACACTGTCACACAATTCTATTCAAATCTGAGAACATATTGGTGGAACAAAAATATTTCACAGAACTCTTTCCCCGGAAAATACTTTCCATAACATACTTTAGATGCATCCTTGGTAAAATAGGCAAAGTGACTACTTTGGATCGATTCTCTAAATTTTGCTTTACAGGCATGTGGAAAGACACTAGTCCCCTCATTCAGAGTCAATGGAAAATAGGTAAGTAATTGCTTATACTAGAACATATCATATGCATATAACGAGTGATAAACACTGCTTATTAAAATTCTCAAATAAACTGACTACTTTGGAAGGATTCTCTAAATGTTGCTTTACAAGCATGTGGAAAGACATTAGTCCCACCCATTCCAAGTCAACTGAAAATAAGTAATTAATTTCTTATAGTGGAATATATCATCTGCATATAACGAGTGATAAACACTGCTTATTACAATTCTCAAATATCTGTTCATGTTGTCCGAACTTCAAAGAAAGTAGGCCAAGACAAACAAAAATTGAGCCAAAGCCAATCATCAAGTATTGAACCAACATCCATTGTAAGAACAATGTGAACTGACCTCTTTCTTTCGTTGTGAGGGCAAAAGGAAAGAACCCAAACGTGTATGAGCCAATTGATTTTCAGCATGCTCCAGTTTTTCCGCTGCATCAAAAGATAGCAGATATATGTCAAGTAACTAAATCCTAATCCTGTGCATGTAAGCATCCATGTAAACAACTCCACCTTGCCTCCATTTGCAACTTGAATGTCACTACAGAAGTTGAAGAGCTAAAAGTAAAACTCACCCAAATCGGAAATTTGCCCTGCAACATAGTCACGGTTGCCTAAGAGTGGGGATGAAGATAGCGTGTTCACCCAGTATTTATTCCACAGAAGATCCAAGAGGTGGCAGTCCAAAGAGGACTTGAAATACGTTATATCCAACGCATAATACTACAAGCAACAATGCACAATCAGTAAGATGAAGATATCCATATGCCAAAATGAAGGGGCAAAAACATTTGACATTATCCATAAACACCTGTTTGCAGTGAACCCCAAAATCTTCAATTTTGTTAAGTGGGATGGTCTGGTATTCTGATACAGGTTCATCAGGTGGTTTGTACCCCTGTGGATATGTTCTGAATGCGCCAATCTCCACCTTCCCAGCCGAAACAGTCCTGGTAGGATCAATCACAACAGCCAAGAATGGCTCTTGAAACTGCTGATTAAGCATCTGAGTAGATACATCGATACCCGACAGCCAACACCCATATCCAGGGTGTGAGTGGTACCACCCAACGACATTCTCCAATCTTCCAGCCTACTTATATGGAAAATAATTTGAATTAGCACCAAGATTTTCAAAACTAATTATCTTTGGCAAGGGACCAGCCAAAAGAAACAAAACAATTAGACAAATGCTAATTGTTATGATATGTAAAATCAGAACATAAGCATCAAATTCTTTAGCATCAAAAATAACAGCATTGACATTCAGTCTACAGCTACGTCCTTGCTGGTATCTGAGAGCTCGAGTTTTCACTATAGATGCGATCAGTCAAAATAACAATATCGGAATTAGGCTAATACTAGGATCAGGGTAACATAGAACTCTCACAAGCATCCAAGCTACGCTGCACAACACGAGAAAGCTTAGACTTGCTCGTTGTTGGAGCATAAGCATGTTCCTTTCAAAAGATAACATTGCATAGATCAGCCTTAGCATTAAGCTGCTTGTTACTTGGGACCAAACAATCATGCACTAAGAGCAGGAACAACAAATTTGTGCAAGGTATAGCATTGAGGAAAACCTTGATGCTGGTCCAGCAACTAAATAAAATGAACGACTTTCTTCCCGATATTCGAGCCACATATGGAAAATAAGAAGAAATACTAGGGTTAGGGTCTTCAAAACTACTCCCTGATGAATTATAAGTGACTTCTTGAGGGGAACCGAGATATAGGCTTAGGGTTTATGGAACTAATCATGAGTAATAACGAAATAAGAGAGGGAAAAAATACGTCTAGGATTAGGATCAAGGTCTACAAAGCTGGTCATGAATGACAAGTAAATTTCTTTTCTGCAATCCAGATAAATCGAACGGCACAAGAAGAACAAGGGCTAGGGTTAGGGTTTACTGAGGAACTATTCAGGAGTAACCAGCAAGCATCTTTCTAGTCTTGAGGGTATCATCCAAGAAATAGGTATTCTCCGTTGCTAGGGCTAGGGGATGGAGAGGGGGAAAAGGAGTTTAACCTGCTTGTTGGTCTGGGAGTAGTCGACCATGTACTCATAGGCGTCGGCCTGGGCGTTAACGCGGGTCTCGGTGCCCTCGACGGGGAGAGCGAAGGCGTCCATGACGACGATGGTGTCGCCGTCGGTCTTGCCCTGCATGAGGCCCATGACCTCGATGGTGCCGCCGGAGCGGGCGTGGACCACCATCTTGAGGAGGGCCAGGGCGGAGATCCTCACCCGCCGGAAGAAGTTGGGGTCGTGCGCCCACGGCCTCTCCTGCTGGAACTTGCCCTGCGCCGCCTCGTCGTAGTAGTAGATCGCATCCGCCTCCGCTGTCCCCGCCTCCATCGCCACGACGTTGTTCTCCAGCTCCCACGTCTGCCGCGCCATCGCCGCCGACATCGAATCCATAGCGGGTCCCTCCGGCGAGCCCTTCTAGGATTTCCCCCCCACTCTCTCTCTCTCTCTCTCTCTCTCTCTCTCCCCCACCCCGTTTTTCTCTTCGAGAGATGTATGTGAAGGACCCTAGGGGCGGAGCGGGTAAATTTGATGGGAGGTCAGGGGCTCGGAAGGAACTTCACAGGGAAAAATTCCCACAATCGCATTTACCGAACACGTGTCCTATATGTGAGAAATTTAATGACCAGTCCTTTGTTTAACTGACAGTTGAATAATAGTCCTTACGCAGCTTCCTTTGCTAAAAGATTAGCCCTTGTATTAACAACGCTTTTCCATGCAGTATTTTTTTTTTTTTTTTTGATGGAAAATGGGGGAAGCTGCCCCCATGCATGTATTCGATGCAGTACTTTGTACAGAGACAAGCCTCTTTCAGCCTCCTGCCCAAAATTATGCCCCCATTTGACATGCAGACCTCTGTTGAAGCTACAGGCTGAGGATAGTAGCTCAGTCAAGAGGGACTCTATACAAACTAGTTGTGCAAAATTTACCACCAAGCACAGTTGCACAGATTAGGTGCATTTGGTTGTTCAAGTTTAATCAAAGTATAGATTGGATTTATCACTTACACAAGTAGATTTATATAACAAAACTGAGAGCAAGCACTGCAGTAGCAGCAGCAGGAAGTTATGTCTCCTCTCTGCAATGAAATATTCAGCACTTAGAGCTTTATAAGCAATCTCCTTCCTGCATCTTTCAATTAAATTAGCTAGGCTGAATCTAGTGGAGGGAGAAATCTGTGGGCTCATTTTTCTTATGTCTTGAATTTCTTTAGCAAGATCCCACCCTAAGAATATTAGGGCATGTTTGGTTGGGGCAAGTTGAACGTTGGAATGGAAATGGAAATGAGTAGCACCCATTTTAACCATTTAGCTGGGGGAGTCCTATTTTCACTTCAATTTCAAAGAAGGAATGGAAATGCCTTAATCTTCTAAAACCAATTCCTACTCTTTTATTGTATTCAAATTTCATTCCGATTCCGATTCGGATCACGAATCAAATACGTCAGAGGATATGATCATTTCGGTTTCTATTCCAATATATTCCGATTCTGATCATGAACGCGTTGTTAGAGTAAATTAGGCGGTATACCGAGCCAATTGGCCATGCAATCATGGACACGGGCCACACAATGATCATCGTGTTCTACAACAGAAGTACGACATATTTTAGTGAACTTCGGTAGTACATTAACATATTCAGCCAGGAATCTCCGACTAGCTGATTTTACACCATACATTACTGAGGGATCAAGCTGATGGATTCTATTGCAGAAACATATTGTTGATCCAATTAACAACAAACAAAAACTAATAGCTGTGCAAACTACAAAATTTGCACTGAGCTCTTAAATTACCGCTTCTGATAATGCACCGAATACATCAAAACTTCAGAAATGAAATGACACTAGTAACAAGGTCATTGATCCAAAAAAAAAATCGAAGCTAATCCACAGCTTCAATTGTGGGAGGCGGGCTGGTTCGCAAAGTAGATGAAATTCTGCAGACATGTGTGTAAAATTTTTCAGTCAGTATAATTGACAGGATGCCATGGATAGAGCAACGAGATGTGTTACAGAGACAGGAAAACCAAGATAAAAAAGAGGAGATATAAAATTTAAAAGAAACTCAAAGTATCATTAAAAAGCTTTTTTTCCCTAAAGCTCGGTTATTTGCCCTCTTTTTTCTATAAAATTATTATTATTATTATTTTGAAAATAACAGAAGACTCACTGCAGAATTGTTTTGTTATTTCATGATGCATGTTGAAAGTCTGAAAACACTGCTGTATCATCTGGGCCAGCATAGTAATTGGGAGTAGATTATATTTGATGAGGAGAATGATGACAGCCACAACGTCGAACAAAGCCTCATTTTAAACTTTTTTTTTAATTTTGCCCATGTTCAATCCCCCTTGTGGTTAATATGGCATGCTTTGGTCCTTCGACCAACCTAGAATAAAGAGATGCCAGTCCTATGCCTGTAATTAAAATTCGCACCTCGTGGACCGAACATGGATGGAAGGTGCATTGATCAGAGATTTTTAACTTTAAACCAAAAGTATATCTTACCAAATTTACGAATTTTAGTAAATCAGAGTAATGATTGAGTGTGTGATCATAATAGAATTTATACAAGAAGCCAATACTCGAAATGTTTAAGGCATAGAAAAAACAGTATCAAAGAACATGATAATATTTTAATTTGTTTAACATGCAGGAAGCTTAAATAAATTGAAAATTGAAAACTAGCAAAATTGGTTTAAAGTTCGATTTGATCGGAAAAAAGAAGATTTTTTTCACCTGCTCAACACAAATCTATTGAAAGATAACTAGAAAAAGATAGAGAATAATTACGAAAGTAGGACTTAAGTTCCTTTTTTTCTTAATTAATGATTAAAAAAATGGAGATTCATAGCTTCTATTTATAATGGTGAGGTCCACCCTGATACAATGTGAGTCGGATTTCTCTTTCTAATTCTAGTAGGACTCTTCTTTTTAAAATAAATATTTCTAGTAGAAATCTTTTTAAAAAAGCTAAAAATTTTGAAGAGGTACATCTCAATTTTCTACATCAATTGTCTTCTGTTGTTTGGATAGAGGGCCGCGCCGGTCAAAGTCTTACCCAAAAAAAAAAAGGTTTGACTGGCCTGTTTTAAGTCCTAAATGATAGAATTTGGAGCTGATTGCTAGCGGTGACGCCCTCTCACGAGTGTAGCATCACGCCACAGATATCGAAAAATTATCTATTTTTTTTTATAAAAAAATCATTTCAATTAGACGTCATATGACCAAGTTATAGCCTCCGAAAGTTTGGCATGTGACTCGACTTTCCGATATGGTAGATCCTACTCTTGATTTCTGTCCAACGCTACTTACAGTGGTTAAAGTGGTGCACATTGATTAAGAGACCCTTCTGAATCAAAATTCTTAGAGGCGCCAAGTTTACTGCCTGGTTGGATATCTCTACTTTGCCCCTTCTATAAACGAATCCGGAATGCCGTAGTTCCAGAAAAAGGTCAAATTCTTTTTTTGGCCAGCTGCGAAGAACAAGCTTCACACACAATATATCCTAGCAAAAAAAAAAAAAAAGGTTGGTCGGACCACTGTGCGGAGGTAATCCTGAAACTAGTTCCTATTTATTCCTCCGATATGCCTTCTCTAAAAGCAAATGGACCACCTTAAAAACTTGTTTAAGTTTGAGACGCTACCCCTCCAACCTTCGATCTCTTTCGATCTTGTGGAGACGCAAGAATATTCAGCCTTCTTCAAGGAAAACTTGTGAGAGCACTCCTTTGGCACATATCGCATGAAAGGAACCAAAAAATCTTCCTCAAGAAAAAAAAAAGGCGGCATAGAAAAATTTGATCATCTTCAGCATCCTTAGCTGCACCACAAACCATTCTTTCCCCTTGAGCTTCGGGTTCATGGAGTTATCGTGCTTTACTGTATCTTGATCTCCTAGTCTGCGCCATTTGCTATATTCTCGGTTTGACGCTCTCTTCATTTCCTCTGCTCTTATTCATCGATACATTTTTTGTAGATTCATTCTTTTTCCCATCAATCAATTGGGGGAAGTTTTTCGCTTCCTCCACACTTACTTCAAAAAGAAAAAAAACGATGCTGAGAATTATAAGGAGAACTTTTAACAAGCAATTGAAAAAAAGAAATGAGTCAGAAAAAAAATGTTTGCAACACAATATGTACGTATTTTAGATGAAACAGAGTGCCCAAAAAAAGACAGGCATAAATAGATAAAGTTTTTTGCAATCAATCAAAAGCAAGACAACTGAACAAAGTTTGGTTGACCACAATATCAAGGGAGGAAAAGTTTCATGCAACCTTTTAAGAATCAAGGGTCATTATCTCAATTTACTCTGGGATGTTCAAACATGATCACCACTCACTTGCAACTTTCTCACGTAAAGAAATGAGAGGCCAAGATTGCTACGCTAAGCGACCAAAACATCGCAGGCAGTAGACGATGCCCCATTCCCCCTCCTCCTTGCTTAACTTCACATCACTTCTCTCTCAAAATATTTATCTACTAATGAGACGGGCGAGTAGTGATGCTGCAAGAGGCCTTCTCAAAGATAATTAGTGCGAGAGGAGTGTTTACACAAAACCTTGCACTAAATGATGACATGTGGTAACTTGTAAAATTGTCCTTTACGACACCATAACAGACATCAACTAGTGTAGAAAATCATAGAGCATGATGTACCACAATACACCGAATTAGGACACGTGGTGAGATTTATGAGTACTTGTACGAGCGTATGTTTAGCCCTACATTATTTATTTGCTGAAAAAATCTTGAGTACTTATACAGGACTGCAAAACTCAAAAAACAAAATTCTGACTAGTCATTTTGGATGAGGTTTTGAGTTGTGACAAATGGTATCAGAATGAGAACCTATGTGGACGTGTGTTTAGTTCCATATTACTTATTTACCGAGAAGATCTTTAGTACTTATAACGGACTAATGAACCCGTTGCATCTTATCCTAATTAAAGTGAAAATGAAAGCATGCACCCTGTTATAAGACATGGAACTCTTCCATAGGGCAGGACAACATCTTGTAATAGTTATGATGGAGAGTGCATCTAATAAAGAAAATTGTTGACCACCATATGTGTGGCTCCATTGAGGAATCAATCAACAGTCTAGTTGGCTTCCATCTATATGTGTGGGTTTGGAGTTTAAATCCCCTCTAAATGGGGTCTGAAATGGAGAAGTCGAGTCTAAATCACGAGAACCAATAGTGAAATGATTTGTTAAATCAAACCCTGCTAACATAAATGTCCGAAACATGACCACTTTAACATCTTATGCACAGTATCGCATACTATTCGCTCATTCCCATACGAAAAGACGGAACTACAAGCTCGCAGTCAAGAAGAGGAGGAGGAGGAAGAAGAAGAAGAGAAAGATATCTCCACAGATCCGCAATGTAAAAGCTCCTTAATCATCTCCTCGATGCACTCCTCATCCATGCACTCGACCTTCTCTTCGCCATCCACCGCCGCCACCTTGGCTCTCTTAGTCTCTTCCTGCGAAGCTAAGCAGCACTTCTCCAGCTTCGCCACGAGGCTTGGTGATAGGGCGGACGACGTGCTCGTACCGCTAGGATCCATCGGGAAGTTGGTCTTCGCTCTCGGCCCGCACATAAGCCTCGCAGCCTCATCATAGGCCCTCGCCGCATCCTCGGCACTCTCAAAGGTCCCCAACCAAATCCTAGTTTTCCTGCAATAAAGAGAAGCATGAGTGTTTGAAGACCACACCATAAGACATCAACTCCCTTGTAGAACCGTGATGTAATTATGAGGGAGGGAGAGATTACAGGAGAGGATGCCGGATTTCGGAGACCCACGAGCCCCAGTGCCTCTGCCTCACTCCTCTGTATCTTTGTAGCTTTGGCATGTCTGAAAGCCGAGAGGAGCTCAAGGGAAGGATTGTACATTGGAGAGGAGTTGTGGCTGCTGCGACTTGGTGATCTTATGGAGGGGCTGCTTCTTTTCGTCCTTTTTAATTAGATACGGTGCTCTGGTTACCTAGATGACATCACAGGGCTTTTCATTACCTAGATGGGAACATCAGCAGATGAGTATCTCTAGTTACATATGAACCCTCACATGGCAAGTGCAGTGTCTCCCCTTTTTTGTCCATATTTTCCTCGCTCATCCTGCGCTGAGTCATCGTATAACGCCATAGTTTGGTATCTAGCCATCCAAATCCTGAGAAAGATCCAATCATAGGTAACAAAAAGTAGTACTTCTTTTCATGTCGCTTTGTATGTCTCGGTGTGAATTGTGTGGAACATGGAGATGGAGAGAGGGTTTAACAGGGAGAGAGACGAGAGCATATCACATGGAATCATTTCCTGAGCACATGAAAAGCTTTGCTTGTTAAGGGTTCAGGTAGGAAAGATCCAAAGGTTGGGTGAGGATGGAGGGGGAGGGGGGGCGGCTCGAGCCCCGCCAGTATGTCATTTAGTGCGAAATTTCGGCAAGGGGAGGGACACTACACGTGCGAAGGCATGCTCATGTGGGGGATGGAGCATGTGGCATGAGTTGATTGGGCATGCAATAAATGAGCAAACACGAAATTGTTAGGGTTTAGATGCCTATGAGCCAAGCTTTCTTTCGTTGCTTTGTAAGCTTGGCTCCCAATTTTGATATCAAGTGATTGAGAGCAATAGCAAACTGAGCCTTAGAGAGGCTCAGTACTGAGCCTCAATAGTCCTACATCGAAAAAATTCGTTTTAGAGCCTGGGCATATGAGGCGGGTGTCTCCAAATCATGCAGACGCGTTTTGGGTGGAAAACAAAACCGAAGAGGGGTGAAAAACGCTTGCGTGAAGCTCCGAAACCGGACAATATCTGGCAAGGGAGCTTCGTGTTCCCTCCTCATGTGGCCCCCACGTGGGCACTAGGTGCCTCACGTGCTTCGCGGAGGCGGCGGTGTGACATTTGGTATCAGAGCTGAAGATGACTCTTATCCGAAGGTGGAAAGGGTGTGAGGCCCAATAGTCCCAATCGGAAAGACTCGTTCCAGAGCTTGGGCATATGAGACGGGTGTCTTCAAATCCTGCAGACGCGTTTTGAATTGAAAACAAAATCAGAGAGGGGTGAAGAACACTTGCGTGAAACCTCGGAATCGGACAATATCTAACACGGGAGCCCCACGGCCCCCCTCATGTGGCCCCCACATGGGAACTAGGTGCCTCACGTGCCCCGCGCAGACGGGGGTGTGACATTTGGTATCAAAGCCAGGTTAACTCTTGTCCGATGGTGGGAAGGGTGTGAGGCTCAATAGTCCCACATCGGAAAGATTCGTTTCAGAGCTTGGGCATATGAGACGGGTGTCTCCAAATCCTGCAGATGCATTTTGGGTGAAAAACAAAACCGGAGAGGGGTGAAGAACGCTTGCGTGAAGCTCCAGAACCGGACAATATCTGGCAAGGGAGCTCCGTGTTCCCTCCTCATGTGGCCCTCACGTGGGCATTAGGTGCCTCGCAGAGGCAGGGGCGTGACATTTGGTATCAGAGCCGATGACGACTCTTGTCCGACGGTGGAAAGGGTGTGAGGCCCAATAATCCATATCGAAAAGACTCGTTCCAGAGCCTGAGCATATGAGGCGAGTGTCTCCAAATCCTGCAGACGCGTTTTGAAAGAAAAACAAAATCGGGGAGAGGTGAAAGATGCTTGTGTGAAGCCTCAGAACCAGACAATATCTAGTAGGGGAGCCCCGCGGTCCCCCCTCATGTGGCCCCCACGTGGGCACTGGGTGCCTCACGCAGGCGGGGGCGTGACATTTGGTATCAGAGCCACGTTGCCTCTTGTTCGATGGTGGGAAAGATGTGAGGCACAATAGTCCCACATCGGAAAGATTCATTTTAGAGCCTCGGCATATGAAGCGGGTGTCTCCAAATCTTGCAGATGCGTTTTGGGTGGAAAACAAAACCAAAGAGGGGTGAAGAGGCTTGCGTGAAGCCCCAAAATCGAACAATATTTGTGGCCCTCATGTGGGCACTAGATGCCTCACGTGCCTCGCGGAGGTGGGGGTGTGACATTTGGTATCAGAACCGAGGATAACTTTTGTCCGAAGGTGGGAAGGGTGTGAGGCCCAATAGTCCCACATCGGAAAGACTCATTCCAAAGCTTGGGCATATGAGGCGGGTGTCTCCAAATCCTGCAGACGCGTTTTGAATGGAAAACAAAACCAAAGAGGAGTGAAGGATGCTTGCGTGAAGCCCCGAAACCGGACAATATCTAGCAGGGGAGCCCCGCGGTCCCCCCTCATGTGGCCCTCACGTGGGCACTGGGTGCCTCACGAGCCTCGCGCAGGCGGGGGCGTGACATTTGGTATCAGAGCCAGGTTGACTCTTGTCCGATGGTGGGAAGGGTGTGAGGCATATGAGGCAGGTGTCTCCAAATCCTGCAGACACGTTTTGGGTGAAAAACAAAACCAGAGAGGGATGAAGAATGCTTGCGTGAAGCCCCAGAACCGGACAATATCTGGCGAGGAGCCTCGTATTCCCCCTCATATGGCTCCCATATGGGCACTAGGTGTCTCACGTGCTTCGCGGAGGCGGGGGCGTGACACTAAGCAACACTTTTATGATATATTATTAAGTAGACTTAGTCAACCACGTCAGCCATAGACTAACCCAATAAAAATTGGACATATGACCATTTTTTATTGGGCTAATTTATGATTGATATATTAGACTAAGTCTATTTAATAATTTCTCATTTGTAAAGCGAGAAACAAAAGGTGGAAATTACGGAATGTGAAAGAATTTCATATTTGTGCGATAATTTAGAAATGCGCATGATGCGTCAAGTAAATAGTCTTGATTGGAACAAGACTATTGCTAATTGCCGAAGAATTGAAGGCCAGAATTATATACGGATGCCTACATGATATTTTGGATTAAAGGAGGATGATTTATAGAATTGTCGAACTGTACTTTCCGCTCAAAATTTATTTCGAAACTGTCTTGCTCGACTGACAAATCAATGGAGCCCAAGCTAAATTTTTGAGCTTCAAAAATAAATGAGCTGAGGTCAAACTTGATCCAGCTTGATCATGTTCAACTGCACATAACTTGATGAACTGAAAAAAAAAAACATAAACTATGTAAATAGTTATATACTTATTATTAGATGATACTAAGTGTTGCTGGAAACGGGACCCGGGGGCGATCACTCGGCCGAGGAGGAGGAGCTCCGGTGCGGGTAGGCAAGCGGCGATCCGTCGGCGGGCGGCGTCCTCCGGGAGACCTGCACTGAAGCCGGTGGCTGGGCTTGCCGGCGCCGGCC
>JAOXJJ010001007.1:62730-86084 GCA_025769935.1 Phoenix roebelenii
GAATCTTTCAAAGACAACTTGATTGATGTTTAAACTATCATAGTATATTGACTCCACCAAAAGGCCCATTATAGGATAATAAACAATTTTGGGGAAGAAAACAATGGGAAAATATCACTTGTAATGCTTAATAGTGGGCCCTGCCAAGGTAAGGAAGAAGACTTTTGGTGAAGGGCTGAGGTGGGCAAGAGATGGTTGGCTTTTTGGGGGAAGAAGTTTCTACGCAGTTTGAAGAAAATTTTCTAGCTCTGATCATCTTGTCACGAAGCTGGTCTTCCCTCCCTTGCAACCAAATCTTTTGGGCTGATCAATTTGAACCAGATCCGATTCGGTTATATAAAGCTAGGATTCTGCCAAATCACTTGGCCTCTAGTGAGGGAGAAAAATAGAACTACAAAGTAACAAGAAAAGAAAAAAAGAATGGAAAGCATGCAAGTGCCAGCCAAGGCGCATAAAAAAATATTCTTAAATTTGGCAATGGCAGACAAATTTCAATGGTTGGATAGGGCTGGGGTACGTGGCGAACGCACTCAAAAAGCTATGCATCATCCTAATCAGATGGTCCTATTTCTAATAGGCTCTATTTATCACGTGCTTGTCTCGATGATTGACTCATAGGAACGAGATAATCGGATTCGCATGGTGCATAACTATGTTGGTGCATGCAATGCATGGTATTATTTCTCGAAGAAACTAGAGCTGTCATGTGGCGCGTTTCCTAAAGAAAAATGGAATAAATAGGGCCAAATGCTTCGATAGAGGCGAACCCGAAAATTCAGATGGCATAGATTTTAACCCGTGAGTATGTTGGGCATTGAAATTTCGATGTTGTTGACCAGGATAAAAATGAATGCGATAAAATTGGACCAGATAGGTCGGTCGCGAACATAACCACTTTCACTCATTTAACCCTATGCAATGACAAAAATAAATAAAAACATGTTGGCTCTTTTGTTAATCATAGTAAATCTTGATATCTTGCTAGTTATTTATATTTTAAACCGCTAGAATGGGCAGAAAAAACTCAAAAAAAGGGAAAAATTTGGATGATGGACTACGTCCGAGGTTCAACCAAAAATTTGAAACATTATTTATTTCAATACTACATGGTATAGTCTTAAATATTGAAATAGAAGAAAAAAAAATTATGCACGATGAACTTGGAGAAATTATGTCCTCTGTAGTCTGCACCATGTGACTGACCGACCGTGTACCCATATAATTACAACTGTTTATTTTTATAGCAATGCATTATGATAAGTGCTTGATGAATGGAGCTCATAGAAACGAACGGTTGTGCCTGATGAATGCATGACTATGTAGTGCACGCAATGTAGGGTATGCCAACTTATGCCTAGCAGAATTTATCCTGTTGCCATATTGCGTATGGGAGTTGAATTAGTCCAATTCCCTGATAAAAGCTAGGTGCCAATGCGTCATTGTCTCGACAGAGTAATGTTACAAGAAAATCAGCTGTACTTGGCATTGCAGAATAGGATTTGCTGCAACGTTGTACTAAAAAGCACCAACTAACATACGGCACGTTGCAATGGAACTTTCAAACTAAATATGGTTGAAGAAATAAATTTGTTCTCGTAAAAACCTTAGAAACCATGTTCATAGTTTTCTTCTTCTTCTTCTTCTTCTTCCTCTTCTTTTTTTATGAACTCACCAATCCCCCCCTCGTCACAGGAAACACCTCTCGTGCACCAGCCGGGTCAAGTGGAACCTGAACCATCCTGGAAGGAACCACTCGGTCTGAAACTGTTATTAAATTGGAAGGTCAATTTTGGCCTCCCCTTGTTAGCCTCCAACAGTCCCAGTTGGGCCCACACAAATGCCCGCGCGTCGATGCCACCGCCTATTATAATTAATGCTGATTCCCCCCAATTCCAGCCTACCAGGATTTAACAAGAAAGCATCCCCGTCCATCATTCTCTTCCGATATTTCTCACGACGTGCTTGCTTTGTCCGTGTCTTTGATCATGGTTGCATCGATCCAATGGTCAGGATCTTCTATTTCTACGAATAGACAAAAGATAGGAGTAATGGTGGAATTAAAAAAGAAGTTTTTTTTACATAAAAAATCCTTCTAAAATTCAAATTCACATAAATATTTTTTTTAAAATTTATATTTATTATTATATTCTCATAAAGTACTATTTTCATATATACTTTTAATACAACGGTTCTTCTAATTCTATTAATAAAAATTATATTTATTTTAATTAAAAATAAAAATAAAATTTTAAAATTATATTTTTTTATCTTTCATCACAATCATCTTATAAATATTTTTTTTTATGCATCTATCCATTAAGAATATTTTAATTATTTTAATGACGTTAGATGGTGTGGACAAATATACAAAAATAAAAATAAAAAAATAGAATAGTAAAATAAGTATTTATGAGATATACATACAAATATTAATTATGAGAGGATTATTTATATAAAAATATTAAAAAAAAGGGGAAAAAAATGTTTCTGCGGCCCCGACCAGGGAAGAAAGATAAATAAACCGCCATTGGTCCGGGTCAGAAACCTACCGGTCCGCGGCAGACCGGACCGCTGCATTATTGTCATCTCAGCCACCGAGGCAACGACCGGGGGGGATGGAGAAAGTGGGACCCACTGTTTTGAAGTCAAAATTCGCCGACCTTGTTCACCGGCTCGCGGAGGCGCCCAACGGGATGGAATCGGAGGGTGCGCCTCTCAAGACGGGGCGAGACGGTGGGACCGGCACGTCAGCCAGTAAACGAAGGCCAGCCGAGGGGAGGGGCGTCCATCCGCGCGTGGGCGGGCGGGGGCGTCCCATGCGGGGCCCGCCAATTTGGACGGAGGGGTGCAGCTCTGGGGGTATAAAGCAAGGTGCCAACGGTACAACAAGGGCTACCGTGAGCCGTTCTCCATTCCTCTCTTTCTCCCCTTCTCTGTTTGCTTCTTTGTTTCGGAAAAGGGGGGTAATGCAGGCTTCCTCTAGTCTCCTCTCTTGCCACGGCTTGGGGTTGTAGGCTCTTTTTTTCTCTTCTGGAATTCCAATCTCTTAGCTGTTCGTGTGTTTTTTTTTTCTTCTGTTGAGGGGAGTTGTGAGCTGAGGAGGAAGGGGAAGAGATGGGAGGGGACAAGCCGATCAGTCTGGATGAGATCAAGAACGAGACCGTTGATCTGGTGAGCAGCTACTCCTACTGCTAATCTCGTATCTTCTCATTTCTTGTCTTGTCCTTAATTCCTCCACTTTTTTTTCAGTCTAATTTTAGTTGAAATTGGCTTTTCTTTCACTGAAATTTTATCCTCCTCCGTTGACTTTTCATGCCGATGTCTATTTTTTCCCATTATTTTTTTTATGTGGACGATGGCATGGAGATTAGTTGAAGGAATTATTGGTTTTTTAATGTTGTGGAACAGAGTATAATCTCTTCTAGATCTACTGTAAAACATGGCTACGCTCGAGAAAAGATTTTTTTTTTTCCTTTCAGAGTAAAGGCGAAACAGCGGATTAGTCTTTTTTAGGCAGTCTTTCTCTTCATGCAGGACGATAAAACAGAAATATTTTTTTTCCTAAACATATATGTATTTTCGTGGTATACGATAAAATAGAACTAAATTTTTTCTATATATTTCTCGGGCCTCGGGCTATCTTGAATTATTAAATAATAAATAAACAAATTCAATATTTAGAATTATCTGTACTAAATCTGTTAAAGGCTATAGCTATTTCGGAAGTCAGCTGATTTGCTCCTTCGAGAGTCGTGACCGGGGAGTTCTACTATTATCTACCATTTACACGGCTCTCAAAGTCTACGCGTACGGTGATCTTGGTAGAACGTTTTGTTTCTTCGAAACCTGCCTAGTTTTTTTTTTTTTTTTCTTCCGTGGTACTTCATCTTTTTTTTAACATCCGAAAGAAAAAATAAAAATAAAAATCTTCCGTGGTACCCATAAACGCGAACCTTTCGATGTTCATCGGACGGCTGCTGTGCCTGGAGAGTTAGCAAGTGGTATAGAACTGATCTAATCGGACGACAGTGATTTATGGGTCGATGTGATGACTTACGTTATGGGTGGGTTAGGTTAGCGACTTATCCTTTTTTATTGTTTGTGCGCATGGGAATGGGTCCGTCCGTTCATTGACTTGCAAGACACGATTTTTGTTGTTTGGATAAAATTTAATGATTCCGACGTAAGTATCGCCATCCACTGAGAAAAGTATCTCCATGCCAAACAAACCTTCAATTTATATATAAACGGGCCAAGTTTATCTACTCAATTTATAAATAAGCGGGCCAAGTCTATCCACGCTGTGAGTTGCATCAATTCTGTAAAGATTATTCTTCAAGTGGTTGGATTCTAGGATAGAACGGTGTAATTTGATTTCCTTTTTGCTTTTCCGCCATTCTCACAAGGTTAGAAGACAGGGAGTGATGGGTGCCTAGACTCACTTGGATCGCTCATTAATGAGCTTGAATTGGGAACTAGAGGTCTGCTTGGGTTGACTTCTTTGCCAGCGCAAGAGACGGCTATGAGCAAGTTCCCGACTTTTTCGCTTTTTGGGGAGACGTCCCGAAATCCATCGACTTTTTGACCGATCTCGGCCGAGTTTACGTCTGTGGAAATTTTTTGCACTTCTGATTGGATTTTGTGTGAATTTGTCGGATAATTTTATTCTTTAGTGGAGCGGTGGTAGGAGAGCGAAGGTCGCGGCTGCTGACTTTGTTTGGGCGCTGGGTTTGTTGCGCAGGAACGGGTTCCAATAGAGGAAGTGTTCGAACAGCTGAAATGCACCCGGGAGGGTCTCTCGTCGGAGGAGGGAGCCAACCGGCTCCAAATCTTCGGCCCCAACAAGCTAGAAGAGAAGAAGGTCTTTCTTTTTCCCTTTTAACTGTCCCCAAAATTTAATTTTTTACCTTATTTTTGCGGTTTTCTGAAAGCTAGAATGATGGTTTTGTAACAGGAAAGCAAACTTCTCAAGTTCTTGGGATTTATGTGGAACCCGCTCTCTTGGGTCATGGAGATGGCTGCTATCATGGCTATTGCCTTGGCCAACGGTGGCGGGAGACCCCCGGACTGGGAAGACTTTGTGGGAATCGTTGCTCTGCTATTCATCAACTCCACCATCTCTTTCATTGAAGAGAACAACGCCGGCAATGCGGCGGCCGCCCTCATGGCTAGCCTCGCTCCAAAAACAAAGGTGAGAAGAAGCTCTAAGCTTTGTTATAAAAAAAAAAAAATCATATCTTTTCTTTAGACGGCGAATGAATTGTCTGTTCGATGCCTGTAGGTGCTCAGAGATGGGCGGTGGACTGAGGAGGAGGCTGCCATTCTGGTTCCTGGAGACATCATCAGTATTAAATTGGGAGACATCATCCCGGCCGATGCACGTCTGCTCGACGGAGATCCTCTCAAGGTGGATCAATCCGCGCTGACCGGCGAGTCCTTACCTGTGACCAAGAATCCGGGAGACGAGATATTCTCCGGTTCGACCTGCAAGCAAGGTGAGATCGAGGCTGTCGTCATCGCCACCGGAGTTCACACGTTCTTCGGAAAGGCGGCCCATTTGGTGGACAGCACGAACCAAGTCGGACACTTCCAGAAGGTCTTGACGGCTATCGGTAACTTCTGTATCTGCTCCATCGCGGTCGGGATCGTCGTCGAGATCATAGTCATGTTCCCCATCCAGGGCCGCAAGTACAGGGATGGGATCGACAACCTGTTGGTCCTTTTGATCGGAGGAATACCGATCGCCATGCCGACCGTGCTGTCCGTGACCATGGCCATCGGGTCTCACAGGCTCTCCCAGCAAGGTGCCATCACCAAGAGGATGACTGCTATCGAGGAGATGGCCGGCATGGATGTCCTCTGCAGCGACAAAACAGGGACGCTGACCCTGAACAAGCTCAGCGTCGACAAAAACCTGATCGAGATTTTTACGAAAGGTGTCGATAGAGACCATGTCGTCCTATTGGCAGCCAGAGCATCCAGGACTGAGAACCAGGATGCTATCGATGCTGCCATGGTTGGGATGCTTGCTGACCCCAAAGAGGTATAGCTCGATTGATATCTCCATTGTGTATGTGTTCCATCTATCATCCTCCTTCACCATAATAAGAATGAGTTCTTGAATTTATAGCAATATGCGAAAGTTCATTTTTTTCTCTTTTTAATGTTTAATGAAGTTAATCGATATATGATACTCAGGCAAGGGCTGGCATTAGGGAAGTGCATTTCCTCCCCTTCAACCCAGTCGACAAGAGAACTGCTCTAACTTACATCGATGCTGATGGCAACTGGCATCGTGTGAGTAAAGGTGCTCCCGAACAGGTACGATGCTTCCTGGAGTTCTTCATCCTTTGAATTTTCACATTATGTAACTCCCATTTAGATATTACTTACGGCTCAATGATTCTAATTGCTCCATGGAAACAGATTATGAGCCTTTCCAACTGCAGAGAGGATGTCAGGAAAAAGGTTCACAATGTGATCGACAAATTTGCTGAACGCGGGCTTCGGTCGCTGGCTGTTGCAAGACAGGTTCATGATCGGAGTCATTATTAGTTCTCTTGATAGCATAATGAATTCCTTATTCCTTATATTTTTGGTCTTAACTCCTCTGCAGGAGGTTCCTGAGAGAACCAAGGAGAGCGCTGGGGGACCATGGCAATTTGTTGGCCTGTTGCCTCTCTTTGACCCCCCAAGGCATGATAGCGCAGAAACCATTCGCAGGGCTCTCAACCTCGGTGTGAATGTGAAGATGATTACAGGTGATCAAGCTTGTCCCTTCCATCACTTAGTTGCCAATTTATCATAGCTTTAGTTTGATATCTGTTCTGAATACAATTTTCTGCCTTCAGGGGATCAGCTTGCGATTGCTAAGGAGACCGGTCGAAGGCTTGGAATGGGAACAAACATGTACCCTTCCTCTTCGTTGCTCGGTCAGCACAAAGATGATTCAATTGCTGGACTTCCGGTAGATGAATTGATCGAGAAAGCTGACGGATTTGCTGGAGTTTTTCCTGGTGCGCTTCATGTGCATATTCCCTGCTGAGAAATCCGAACTCTAATATTCGATTGTAGTAACAGCGGGGCATTCTCTTTTCTCTCTGAAACAGAGCATAAATACGAAATCGTGAAGAGGTTGCAGGAGAAGAAGCACATATGTGGAATGACAGGGGATGGTGTGAACGATGCACCAGCATTGAAGAAGGCTGATATAGGAATTGCTGTTGCCGATGCCACCGATGCTGCCAGAAGTGCTTCCGATATTGTCCTCACTCAACCTGGGCTCAGTGTTATCATCAGCGCTGTCCTTACCAGCAGAGCCATCTTCCAGAGAATGAAGAACTACACTGTAAGCTCTATCCATCAACGTTCATCTTCCATGTCTTCCTTTGCATCATTTTGTGGCTAATATCTCCTTTCTTGTTTGTCATTTGCAGATCTATGCAGTTTCCATCACCATCCGAATTGTGGTAAGTACCAAATAGAGATCAGACTCTGCCAAATACTAATCTCTTTCTGGTTTGATGGTTAGATCGCCAGATTTTTTCCACTTAGAACGTCGATAACTATTTTTCCGACCGAACTGCGACTACTTATATGACCTGCTCTCACTTCTTCCAAAATTTTGTAGCTTGGGTTTTTGCTTATTGCTCTGATATGGAAGTTCGACTTCTCGCCTTTCATGGTTTTGATCATTGCGATCCTTAATGACGGTGATTCCCTTACTAAATAATTTGATTCATACCATATGTATGCTCCATCAACTTCAAAACTGACAGAGACTGCCCTCTTATGTGGTAATTTGAATGCAGGTACAATAATGACAATCTCGAAAGATCGAGTGAAGCCATCTCCGATGCCGGATAGCTGGAAGTTGAAAGAGATTTTCGCTACTGGTGTTGTGCTGGGTACTTATTTGGCATTAATGACTGTCGTCTTCTTCTGGGCTATGAAAGAGACTAACTTCTTCTCGGTGAGCATTTTAAATGCTCTTCTTCTATGTCTGGAACTGCTATTGGATGAGCATGATTACTGATGCTGCCGCATTATCTACTAGCTAAAATTGATTTGTTCAATTATGATGCCATGTTGCAGGATAATTTCAAGGTTAGATCGTTGAGGCACAGCGAACACGAAATGATGGCTGCACTATACCTGCAGGTCAGTATTGTGAGTCAGGCCCTCATATTCGTCACCCGGTCTCGCAGTTGGTGCTTCGTTGAACGCCCCGGACTTCTTCTAGTCGGTGCTTTTTTGATTGCTCAACTTGTAAGTTCCCCCTTATATATCTTTTAGTCTTTTTTCCATAATACAACAGTATTAGCAAGTGGCGGCGTATGCCTATCGTAATCACATCAGCCAACATGTATTTACTTTCAAGCAATCAGAAAGGTTTAACATACGAGATATGTTTAAATGTACTAGCCCATCAAAATCCTTGACTCGTTAGAAGTGGACCTGGACTCGTTAGAAGTAGAACCTCATTCTTGCTCTTTATGCATGGCTGCAATGCTGATTTCCTTCACTTTCCACAGCTTGACTCTGCTATTTTCTACGAGCAAAGCTGAATTCCACTATCTGCCAACCTCAATTATGCATATTCCACATCACATATGGGACCTTGTCTGTCCTGATGATGCATTGCTAATTCTAGTTCTCTAGTTCTATCTGCATAGTGTCTACAAACAGCTGTTGTTACTGCCACGACCGAACTAAGATTTCCTTTTGGCAGGTTGCGACTCTCATAGCTGTTTATGCCAACTGGGGTTTTGCACGAATTAAAGGTATTGGGTGGGGCTGGGCTGGAGTGATTTGGCTCTACAGTATTGTTTTCTTTCTCCCACTTGACTGGTTCAAATTCGCCACTCGCTACATTCTAAGTGGAAAGGCTTGGGACAACCTCCTAGAGAGGAAGGTATGGCACCTATTTCATGTCCTTTTACCTAATCATTATATATATTTCTTATCATATGATCAATGGCCCTCCATTCTTCTGGTTGCTTGCTGCTGATTGTTTGCATCCATTCACTTTTGTGACTACAGACTGCCTTCACCACCAAGAAGGATTACGGGAGAGAGGAGAGGGAAGCTCAATGGGCTATGGCACAGAGAACACTTCATGGCCTCCAACCTCCAGAAACTAGCACTCTCTTCAATGAAAAGAGCAGCTACCGTGAGCTTTCAGAAATTGCCGAGCAGGCCAAACGGCGAGCAGAGATTGCAAGGTAAGGGGTTCTAAAATTCCAAGTACTTGTTGTAACTCTTCAGGTCATTATGCTCTTCAGAACTTTTGCTGGAGGTTTTATGCACCAACTAGTCAAATATTCAGGGGCTTTTGCCAATATTTTTCTTTTACATCTCACCGTGGATAGTTACAGCATTCACCATTGCTTTTGTCGATTGTTCCTATAAGGGCTACCTTTGGAGTTATTGCAAAGCTTTTGATGTCCTTTTGCATGATTCACCTATGTTATACCGTAGGTTGTCTCCTCCTCTTAATTCCTAAATCTTCCTAAAAATTTTGTCATGCATACCCTCACCATTGCTTTTGCGTTTCTACCATGCTGCCTTTAACTGACTAAACTCCTTGAGTTCCTCTACCGCTTGTTCCTCACTCTACTTTTTCCTAATTTCAAACATCTGTTGCAACATTCTCGTACACCACATTGCTTCTCTAATTACTTTGATTCATTTGGGTTTTCATCCCAATGCCTGCTATATAATCTCTATTTCCTTTGGGCACTGATCAACAATAGTTGAAGCAGTACAAAGTGACAAATGAGAGTCTGGCATCTCTATTAAATAAGATCAGTAACATCTGCCATTTCTGTATTCATTTGCAGGCTAAGAGAGCTGAACACTCTGAAGGGTCATGTGGAATCGGTGGTCAAGCTGAAGGGGCTCGACATCAGCACCATCCAGCAGAGTTACACAGTCTAGGAAAGAGACCTGGACGAAGTAATGGACATTAAAGGGAAGCAGAGGGCGCTTAAGATTAGGAGAAAGAAGTAGAAATTATGTCTGTATGCAATGTAGTGAGTGCAATGTAATCCTCCGACCGTCTCAGCAACCTACTTATATTCATTTTCCTCGTCTTCTCGCCATGAGCAGTGCGGATGTAAGATGAAAATAACGCAAACCTATCATTCCTCTCTCCCATTTGATAGAGGTTCATTCTCCTTTTTTTTTTTTTTTTTGTCTGTGGGGGGAGGGGCAGTGGTTTGGGTTATACTCCAAATCTTAGTTCTGTAAACACGGTGAGAAAATTTGCTGAAGAGTTATTGCTACTTTGTGGATGATGGGAGCGTATGCTCCCTGCGTTTTGGTCCTCATCTGCACTTTATGCACCACATTGCCGTACATGCAGCCAATCACAACTATTCGTTTTCTGATCATCGAGCATCCATGCATGGCCATTTGGTGCGCGCGGCATAAGAAATAATTTCTCGCGATTAACTCCTGCTTCCGAGTCACATGATACATGGCATCGGCTCTTTGAAACATTACACCAAACGGCCGAACCCTCTATAAATGCCTCCGCATGGAGGAATTAGTAGGTAGATTTAGTCTACCACGCCAGCTAAAATCTAGGCCAATGAAAATTAGACACATCAGCTAATAATATACTGCTGCCGTAAGATTAATCATAATTAGATGACTTAAAAAGAATTCCAGGAAGTCGTCTTCGCCGGGAGCGCGGCGCGTCGCCATCGTCGTCGACGACGAGGCCCGGCCTTTCCTCGCCAGTACCGCTTCTGGATCATCAACGCCCGCTTCTTCTTCACCAACGGCTTCCGATTCGTCCACGTCGTCTCCGATTCCGTCTACCTCCCCAAACCGGTGAGCTCCAAGAAAGTCCCCCTCGCCGGGTCTGAGATGGCCGACGTGATCGTCGATTTCTCCCAATCGCCGACCGATTCGGCGATCCTCGCCAAGGACGCGCCGTACCCGTACCCTTCCGGCGACCCGGCCGACGAGATCAACGGCCGGGTGATGAAGTTCGTGATCGGGCGGCGGACATTAGTATTCCTGTTATTTGGCTAGCAGATTTGAACAGATGATGCAGCCACCTGTAAGAACAGATTCATTGATACTAGCCTATTTTAAATGTCCAAGTTTATGCACCTATTTAATACTAGCCTCTGCATATCTGATGATGCAGTTTGTTGCAACCTCTCTCTTTCTCTCTCTCATGTAAAGATGGGATAAGCCATCAGCATCCCATTAAGATGATGAAACGGTACATCAAAACAGGTTTTAGAGGAAAGGGAGGGGGAGAAGAACCGGAGAAGAGCATCTCTTGTTAGAAACAGGATGACTCTTGAAGGTGCTTCTGTCTTAATTGAAGTTTTTTACCAAGGAGGTGGAATTTTGTAGGCAATCATTGACTCTTTGAAGTAAGTGTATGTATATATATGGCCGGGTTCAAGTTATATCTGGTGCAACTTTTAGGGACATTTTTGGAATAGAATGATGGGAGCCTTACATCGATAATCTAAGCTGTTAGATGTAATTTACTATTTTAAAATTCTTATATACAAAAAATTATATGATTTAGTAACCACTAACATATACATCAAGCAATCAAAAATTGGATAGTTTAAATGATAAAAAAACTAACACATGATGCATAGTCTAGGATCGTCAAATCATATAATTTTTAGTTCATAAAAGTTTAGAGATAGTAGATCATATTTAAGTATTTAGATTATTGATATGGGACCTCTATCGTCCAATTCAAAATTAATGATGCATCTCGTGTCTAAGGTGCAGATCAGGGACAATATGAGGTTCCACCACTTCAAAAATGGTGAGTGCTCCTATGCATCTCGTGTCTAAGGTGAAGGTCAGCTTTTTAAGCAACATAAACATGAGAAGGGAGGAGAATGGAGTGACTTTATTTTGATGTGAGATTCCTTAATTCTTTTGAAGCTCGGTTGCCTCTTTGGACCCTTGTGAATTCATTTGACCTGCTCCTTAGTTCTTCTGAAGTAGCACAAAGAGCTGAACAGAGGCATTCCTCTAAATCCAGGGAATTAATCCTATGATCATTTTTTTTTCTTATGAAAGATATCTATGGCAGGCAGGTTTCAGCTTTAGTTGAAGCAGATGATAGCGATAAAGATGATGGAAAAATGAAACTAGAAGGAATTGAGCTTCTCTTGTTGGCCAGAAGATTCAAACAAACTCTACCATCAGGGGAATTTTTTTTAGATATATGTTTTTTAATGTTTTCAGAAATTTTTATAAGGCCAATGCAGGTCTCAAAGGCAGACAAGACATGAAACAGAGCTGGTTTTTGTTATTAGCTGTACAAAAGGATCTCATCGTTTTAATACAGATCACACATATTTGTTTTGGAAAATTGATTCAACATTGTCATAATGTACTGGAGTAATGTATGTGAAGTCTGACTGGTTCTTTATTCGGAGGAAGATGCATTTTAAGAGATTTTCAAATCCTTTTCTTGCATTTCTTCTTTGTTCCATCCTCGTCCCCCCAAATTCCCATGGTGCATTGCCAGCTCTTGGCCAACCCTTGTGCTATCTACATTGTCCTATGAGTTTGTTTTGTTTGACTACAATGATTGTAGTTAAACATAGTTGTTTGCCTATTCCCTAAGATCATTTGATATTCCATAAGAAAATATCCAAAACTCCCAGGCCTATGATGAGTTCATTCCTTTGAAAACCATGGTTGTACTACTACTTTCTGAACCAATGGCAAGAAAAGAATAGAAACGCAGCACATATACCGGCCGAATCAGAAAAAATAATAAATTGGTAAATAAGGAGGAACAACATGAGAAAGCATCATATCCTTGCAGAAGAAAGATGTTAGCTTGCATTTACGTATAAAGAAGTTTCGAGTCAGTGTTTACAGACAACAGAAATCACCTGCTTGTTATTATTGATCATGGCTTTCCATGTGTCATCATAACTCAGTAAAATTTATTCTCATAATGTGCTGCTGAAGATGAGAACCGCTTGTAAAAAACTTTGCAAGAGAAGCTAATTTACTCCTAACTGCATTAAGACTTGGAGTTTGTTTAGTATTTTGCCAAATCAGCTACGTTCTTCCACTGACTAAAATCAATCTTGAAACCCATAAAAACTGATCCAATGAAAGAATTGAAGCTCGAAAGCAATAGCCAGAAGAGTATGAGAAGCAGTGTCGAGAAGACTCTATAGATTTCAGGAAGCATGTTCCTGCATGCGAGCTGTCACCTGCACTCGAATGAGTGCTGATACACCGAAGCTGAAACTCCATAGAACAGCAATTGCCTAAGCCCAAAAGATGGGTACAAGTTTCGAAGTTACGTCTCATTCAAATTGAAAGCTTGGAAAAGCCAGGGGGGCCTCTGCAAGCTTTCTCTGTCGAATCCGGTGGAGTTATCGCTGCATTCCTCTTCTCTCTCTGGCCTGGAGGTTGTAGACGACAAAAGCAGTGGCCTGGTATCACTTGGAGTTGATTTAGAGCAGCTTATTTCATTATTCAAGCTAAGCCAATGTTTTGATCTCTTCTTATCCGTGCCACATCCTATGCTGAGTGTCAGCCCAACTTCACTCTCGTCCTCAGTCCACAAATCCGAGCCTTCTGTCTTAATTTTTTCTTTGAGATGCTTAGCCAAGTTGGTGGTCTGATCTTGGGTATGTCTAACTTCTGTGAAGGCGCGGTTTTCAGCAGGCTGTCCAAGATCGAAGCCCTTCTGCGCTCTTAAAGGGTCTTCTGAGCAGATCCTTAGCTCTCGCGAGCTTGAGCCTGCCCTTGTGTTGTAGTGACGTAGAGAACTGTACTCTGAGTTTAGATGTGTAGTGAGGTGATGTGTGCTATTGACATGAGAAGAATGACTGGTCTCTGAGCTAGATGTAGTGCCGCGAAATCTGGTCCTCGTATCTGCAAAGCCTCTGGAAGAGGCAATTGTGGGAGATTGGAGCTTCTCCTCTTTACCTCTCATCTCAGCCATGAGCATCTTCTGAACTCTGTATAGCTGATGGAGATCTTGCACCTGCAATATCCAATCCAAAATATGTGCTTCAGTACTTCATTACAAATGATGATGATGATGAGATGAAGTAATAACGTTTGGCAGAATAAGAATGCCGAGATGGTATATACGGTAGAACGAGGAAGGAAAGAGAAATGTAAGTACACAATACAAGTGCGAGTTGTTAAGTAATGGAGACCCAAAAGAAGATTTGCCGAAGCCCCGGGAAGGAGAGGGGTCTGAAATTATGTTGAAGGGAGTAGAGAGAGAAGAACAACAAAACTAATAAAGAAGCGGCACAAGAGGATTCAGAAATCTCTCAAATCCATTGAAACAAAAATTGAGATACGTGAGCACAGTTTCACCTGCTGTCTGAATATTTCTTCTTGCCTTAGCATCGTATTCCTGATGGATTCTCTGTTGTTTTGCAATCTATCCATGGACAACTCTTGAATATAATTGAAAGTAGTCTGGGTGCCTGCCTTGAGCAATATATTATTTAGTCTGTCCCAACTATCTGGAGTGTTCGGATCAGTAGTTACTAGAAGACGGCTGTTCTTAAGCAAGCTGGTGAAGACAGTGCCATGCAATTTTGTTCCCATTCCTGCAACAATAAGTGATCATCTCAGCTATTTTTCTTCATAATGATTAACCATCCTTGTATCAGTAAAGACTTAGAAACCATTGCATTTGCATCATGTACATAAAGACAGATGAATGATAAACATGTGCATATACACATACACGCATGCATGCAGAGGTGTGCATGTATGCGCGTGTGCGTGCCTGTCCACACATGCACGCGCGCATATATATATATATATATATATATATATATACACAGAGAGAGAGAGAGAGAGAGAGAGAGAGAGAGCTTATTACAATGTAATGGTATAAAAATTCAGATATTCAATTGTACTTTGAAGACTAATATTGGACCTCAAGACTATTCAGAACCATCTGCACACGCAATTAATAATAAATTCTATTGCCAAAATGTGTCTTCCTCAAATAATGATCTGGTCATGCATGCCAATTAATCTGCTGATTGCTTCAGTCAAAAAATTATGTGTCATGAGTGCATTCCAACAGAATCAAGATTTAATCAAAACTTAAAACTGTACTTCCAATCAAGAAGAGAAAATATAGATAAACAAAATAGCTGCATTCATCCCCGAAAAGAAAAGAAGTATAATAAAATTAATTCGACTATACTCTTGAAACCGTATTTATCTTTTACAATGCTCTAGAATTACAAAGATGAGAAAGTTTTGAAATAAAAGGGAGCAGAAGTGTTATTTCATCACTGCATTTGCAACTTACAAGCTACACGATTCATGCCATGTTCCTAAAATTTCTATCATCAGTCCACTACAATTAACACCATTATCAGTTTGCCAGCCTCGAACATTTATAGTCAATTCAACAAGGAAATATTGATTATAAGAACTCGATTCAGGTACTAGAAAATCGGCGAGCATGGGAACAACAAGCAATAATAGCTCAGCACAATGCACAATTTCTTACCTGCTTGGTCCATACAGGCCCTGCTGCAGCATTGCAGTCAAGGGATCTGCCTCAGATTGTAGAGAAACTAGTTTTTTAACAACCTCACAAATGATTTGAACAGCCATGGTTTTGCTATTCCTCGACTGCAAAGAATGAACAGCACCCTCTTGCACAGAAAGAATGAAAATAGGGAAGAAGTTCAGTGTCTGAAAAATAAGAAATCCTACCTTTCCTTGAGAGATCATAGCAAAGCTCAACTTTCTTCGATTGAGTGCAAAGATAAGAGGTAGAGCTCTGAATAAGTTTGTAACTACAGAGAGATGGAGTTACAGGAAAAGTTTTCTAATTCGAAGTAGACCTACAGTATCCCAGGATAGGATAGAAGACCAGCAGCTGGAAACAGAACATGGTGAATTCAAATAAAGCAGAGGTGTGATATGTTGTTGTGTTCTTCTAAAGCAAGAAAGGCAAGATATATCTTCCTTTAGAAATTGAGTTCATGGACTAATAGCTACCTTATGGGTTTCATTAAATTCTGGTAAATCATATAAAACCACATGTGGTTAGTCTCTCAATAATTGTTTCCCCCCTCTCTGGGAAACATTTATTAGTAGGGGAAAAGAAACTGTCATAAGAACAAAATACATCTTTTTCTGAGCTGATGAACAAAACATATCTTGAACAACCTAGTGGTGAGAAGACTACTGCTTCTTCTTCTTCTTCTTCTTCTTAGAAAGTAAGATGACTATTATTGTTGTCCAATTGCAATGCAACACCCACTCCAGGTTTCTGCTAATTCTCAATAAAAGGCTTCTAAAACAAGACCTAGAAAGCACCAAGAAGAGAGCATAGCTCTTCTAAGTAAGTGCATGACATGTTTAAGACCCAAAAGAGCAAGATTACATCATTTGATCCGAATGAAGCACACTTAAAAAGCAATCAACAACAAATTAACAAAATAAAGGACTCAAAGGTGTTAAGGGAAGAATAGGAAGGCAGTATAATTCACCTGCAAGCGCTGTTTCTGCTGCTTATCGAGCATCTTCACCCCTACCAACCCTTCTCTCCTCCATCCAAAATCCCCTCAAATAACCAAAGAAAGCTGGAACCCGCGCATGAACAAGCAAGCAATGACAGGCTGTGAAGGTGGGTGGGCAAGAAAAAGGTGGACAAGCCTCGGCAAAATCATATGGGAATTGTATTATATCCACAAGGAAGGACCAAAGACGCTAGCAATTAAAACAAAAACACAAAAACAAGTCTCACTCATCGACATAAGCCATCTAAGCATGTGAACATAATATCCCGGACAGCTCTTAGAGAGGACATGAAGATACCAAGATGCTTTTTGGCCTGATGCTTCCTCTCTCTGTCTGTCTGTGTGTGTCTCTCTCTATCCCTCCCTCCAACTTCCCTGGACAAAATCAAATCCTTTTCATGGCTTCAGTTCCTTTAGAGATCTAGAGATACCGATGCGTAGGACCTACACATGTGGTTTCTACTATTTTCATTAGGATCGCTTTTTTAACCAACCAGGATAGATAGTATGCTTCTTTTTGATGGTAGGATAGATAGTTAAGCTTTTCTTGGATGGGCCTTTTCTATAGCAGAAAATGGTGATTACTTAGAAGGCATCAGATAATAGCAGGGTAAAACAACTAAACTTTTACTTCTCACAACATAAATCTGATCCATTTCTTCACTGGATAACATTCTCCAAATTCTATTCCTGGTATAACGTGAAGAACTTTTCCTCAGATCAACAAAGGTGGTAGTATCTTAGATTTGTCATCTTAAACCAGTGCCAACCCCTTCCATTGGTGCAAAGCTAAAGTTTTTCTTGGTGGGGCTTCTCCATAGGATAAATGGTACACCATAAATTAGAGCAAACACAGACCAACTAAAATTTGCAGGGCTATGCATCCCTCAAAACGGAAAATGGTCCTTTTCACCACTATATAATATTCTCCGAGTTCTTAAACCGGACCCAACTCTTTGTTTTAGTGCAAAGGCTAAATTTTTTCTTTGGGAAAGCTTTTTCTATAGGAGAAACTGTCATTGGATAAATAAATAAATAAATTATTCAACCACTAGGCATCTCTTACACCAAAAGAAAACTCATCCTTTTGTTGACTAGATAATATTCTGCAGAATTTTATACTCAACCCAATCATTGTTTTTGGCATAAGGACTAGGAGTTGCGTGTGTAGCTTTCTTTCTCATCGAAGGATGGGCTTGGTACTACTTATAGATCAGAAAATTCTCTGCCCAAGAAGGTTCTCTTCATGGCATGCTTGTTCCTAGCAAAAAAGATGAGATTTTTATCCCAAATCATTTCCTTTTAATTGCATCTTCTCTAATTCCAGCTAAAAAAAATCAGATTTCAGTTAGAGCCGTTTTTCAACCATTGCCCACTTGCTAAAAAGTCAAGGAAAGCAATGACAGAAATATCTCAAATAAGAAAATTATTAAATAAATATTAGAAAATGAGAGAAAGAAAATGAACAGAACAGTAATTTATCTCCCAATGCCTATCACTTTTGTTCAAAAGCTGACAATCCAAAAACATTCCTTGTCCATGAAGGCTTTGGACCCATTAAAAAAAAAAATCCACATCTCCTGGTTCTCGCTCGGTGAAGCCGCCCACCACCAGAAGCTTTACATACGTTGGGGGATTTTTAATGACCCCCCCCCCCCTCTCTCTCTCTCTCTCTCTCTCTCTCTCTCTCTCTCTCTGTGTGTGTGTGTGGTGTGTGTGTGTGTGTGTGTGTGTGTGTGTGTGTGTGTGAAAGAGCGACCACATAACGGTTTTGGATAGCTACGATATGATAAGAAATTGAATGTTTATTGTTAGTATGTACCAAAATATGTAATTTTTACTTAGCAACTTATTTTTTTTTTCAATGTGTGCAGTATATGTTATATATCAATACCAGTAAACAAAAGCATAGATTCAAAAATTAATGTTTAATTTTTGAACAGTGTTCGTAAAATAACATTGTTATTTTGCATTTATTATCCATTATTTCCACTAATGCCTATTACAGTGAGTCCAAATCTTGTTTCCTTTATGTTTTTTGTACCTTTAGCTTCAACAGAAGCCATCCACCATCCTTTTTAGCATACAAATCTCTTATCACCATCCTTCTAAGTTCGAGGTAACACCATTCAAGTTTCTTGGAAACAAGGGATCTACAATTCAGCCTAACAAAATTCCTACAGCATGAATACAGGGTAATTTTTGATAGATCCACAGAATATGGGTGAGTTACAAGTTCCTGTTTTTCTTGCAAATCTTCTATAAATAGTTCCTGTAAACTCTTTCTTTTGTAATAAAGGCCGGATGGTTTGCCTCCCTCTTCATTAAAAAAAAAAATTACAAGCTACTGTTGCATAACCAATAAAAAAATCTTGTCATGTATCTGATTATAGAAATTCTCTACAGATAAATGTAAAAGTTAGACGGCAGCTGTATGATTTTTTTTTCAAGATCACGTACGACATAAGTATCTGTCTTTTACACAGAGTCCAATACTAGCTAGACGGAGCATATGATCATCATCATTTTCCTTAGTCAACAATAATATTTTTCTTGGCCAACAATTGGAGTCCTGAAAAAGGTTAACAAGAATAATGGCGTTATTGAAATCAATCAATATCTCTCTCTCTCTCTATACGTACATACGTATGCGTGTGTGTATATATACACATCCTCCTACCACAGTTGTCCTTTCTGCTCATTCCCCTTGTACTGGAGCCTAGCATATTTATTGCATGCCATGGTAACAGGGGCTCCTGCTGGGTGGGAGGCAGAATCTATGGTTGGTGGTTTGTCTCCTCCTTGCTTTCAATAAAAAAAAAAAAAAAAGCATGTTTGTTTTTTTTTTAAAAAAATCAAAATAAGTTTAAATATATAAAAAATAAAAAATTTATATTTTTATCATTATCGTTCTGGCCTCCACCATCAATATAATCGTCGCCTTCACCGCCACCATTACTATCACCATCTCCACCAACATCACTATCTTCACTACACCATAATACTATTACCACCGCCTCTACTTTATTGGTGGCATCTCTACAACCACTATTGCTATTACTTATGCATCATCATTGCTATCATCTTTGTCTTCACTACATAACCAGTACTTGCTCTACCATATCACTCTCTTCACTTCCACCACAATACCGTCATCATCGTAGCCATCTTCACCCTATTGCCGATACTCCCATAACTATCGCAACTGTACCACCATCATCATCATCTTTACTGTATCCCTTCATCAACCCATCTGCATATTTACTGTCTTCATTATTATTATCTTTGTTACTGCCGTTATATTTACATTTTTAAAAATAATTAATTATATTAAACATATTTCTATCTTTAAAATATAGAGAAATGCATACAGATTTTACTTTTTTATTTCTAAGAATATAAAAATAATAGCATATATGAGGGATTCACTTTACCGGTCTTTTTAAAGAAAATTTATAAAACATTTAATCTCTGTAGTGCCGTTCAAATAAAATATGAAAGAAAATTGAGCTCCAAAATAGTTAGCCGGTTATCAATTTTAAAACTTTTAGTCTTTTATTGTTTTAAAAAAAAATCATCTGTGATTTCTCGGTGGGCTGTCCTCCGTCGACGCACCTTCTCCTCTCTTGCATCCGCATCTCCTCTTATCAGCATATACTACCTTTTATATTTTTTATGCTTGGCGTCTAATTTTTGAGAAAAAAAAATTATAGATTTTACACGGGGTATAATTGATGTCAAGAAGAAAAAAAATATATTTCCAATTTGATTCGAATTGTCTATCTAATTAAATCCTATCTGAACTCACAATTTGGTATTCAGATTTCTTACAAAAACATTAAATTTAGAAAACAAAATATACAGTATCTAGTATCTCTTTAAGTACACGTTATATATTTATATATATTCATACACACACAAATATATATAGAGAGGGACTAAGGAGTTTAAACCTTAGGTTTTAATTGATTTTTTTTTTGTGCGTGTGTGTAATTTTTATTTTTTATATTTTGTGCCATTAAAAATTTTAGCGTGTTGACCGGGTATTCTTTTAGGCAGGTGTCGTCCCTTACCAACCAAAACTCTTGGATGATTTTTTTAAAAAAAAGAGAGAGGAAAAAAAGGAGTGGCATCAAAATAAGGCTTAATGATGTGAATTATTTGGATAAGGATTTTGGAGAATTGTAGCTTTGCTATCATCTACAGAGAAAATAATCACAAAGTTTGCGAGCTACAAAGTGCTGATGGAGAAGACAAGTATGTATGATGAAGCATTATACTGTGTACCTAACTGAACTTTTGAAACTATTTTATCATTACTATCTAATTAATTTTGTCACCTATCTCAACATTTGGATCACTAATTCGATGGGCCCACCATTTAGATGAGGCTGGTCACACGGAAAGAAAGAAAACCTGGCCGTACAATTTCCATTCGAGACTGAGAAAACGTGGATCCATTTGGATGGAAATATCTAAACGAACAATGAGAAAGAAGTCGAAAGGCATCGAAGTTTGAAGGATATTTTGTGGACTTCAGGAGACTACGCCTCTTAATTGGCTTTTCTTCCATGGTATCCAAGGTCCAAGGAAGCTTTTCTTTCCTACTTTATTTATCGGACAACTTTTTGAAGCCTATTTTAATGATTTATTGGACCAAATTTTTCTATAAGATAAGCAACTTCTATTTGAGAATTTAATTAAAGAGGAATTCCAGCCGAATAAGATGAAAAACGTCGAGATTATAACTTGTACAGCATATAATAATTTTTTTCAACCAAACCAGTTAGTACTACTCTAGAAGATGAATAACAAAGTCATAGATGAATCATTGAACTTTAGGTGCTTGCATGGGTAAATTTTTTCCGACTACCTAAACATTTGGGGCCATTTATATCTGGCTTGAAGGAACTCATCCACCATTACTATTTGATCAGCGGACCGAAGGAAATCCCAACATTTTTATTCAAGTACATCACCCTAATATATAAACTACATTATGGAACTCGGCTACATATATTCCTCTTAATTTTTTGAACATTTTATATTCTAATGATCACGGATGTATCTATCCACGCATGATATAATAATCCAATTAGTCAAAAAAAAAAAAAACACTCTTGCAGATTAGTGAAGCTACATCTATAAAGAACGGAGTTTTTTTTTTTCTTAATTTGATTGCCCACAAGTTGAAAGAAACCCATACAAGGTAGGTGCAATGGATCTCTTTTATTTTTTCCGAAAGTGAGCAAGTTAGGTCTTGGATGCCTAGATTGGCTTGCCAAGTTGGATGTTACGTGCCATATCTCACTCTACATCGACAACATTTGTTACATAATATGCCATCCTCTTCAAATGCCAGCCAATTAGGCGAGAGAAAGATGCATTCCGTGCCCGGCTTGGTTTGGCTTCTAGGATCCGACATACTTTGACGTGTACCCAGGTGAAACAAGGCTGAGGTCTCGGCCTCCCAAAACTTCTGACCGTAGGAGGGCCGTCAACCAAGTATGACATCTTTAACACTGACCACTGAATTTGGAATTTACCAACAGGGTTTGGCCTTCAATCCACGACTACAAAAACATTAATTAGTAGCAGTTTTTCTTCGTTCAATGTAACTATTCGACTATTCCAGTTTCAAACACATGCGTACAAAAGAACAAGGCTCACAGCTAGGCGAAAAAAAAAAAAAAAAAACAACAGGTTACGTGATTGGTAGCTCTGATACCATATTGAAAGAAGAAAAAGAGAGCAAGTATTTGTATTTCTGTCTATCTATTATAATGTATAGGAACGGTCTTTATATAAAACTAGAAAACTGATAAAGTTTGGTAAGACCGACTAAGTTTGGCACAATCAATTACAAATCAATTAAGATGAAATTTGATAAGGCCAACTAAGTTTGGCACAATCAATCACAAATCAATCATAATCCTAATCAATCATATGATTTTAACAAATGCCGCAAAAACAGTACTTCGCAGATATGAGTTTTTTTTTTAATAAACATAAAATAACCTCAGTAAAAAATGTGTATATGGCACCAGCTTTTATAAATTGTGTTACATTATCCATTAGCTTAAAACCAAATAAAACTTATTCCAGAGTACTAAGAGATTCTGTGTCTCATGCTTTAGAAGGTCTTGGCTTAGTTCAAAATACAAAAGCCCAGTTCCTCGCCCATACTACAAATTTCCTAAAGAACAAGGGTGCATCCTCCTCCTTCTCCTGCCTAAAGGAGACTAACAGGCAGTAAGCCGCATTGGTCAACAGAATTTTTATTAAGGAGGAAGAAAAGTTTTAGGTGCATCTAGAAAGACTGAAGAGGGAATATAAGAGAGAGAGAGAGAGAGAGAAGAAAGGAGAGATCTAGTGAAAATTACAAATCAGTAGTTAAGAAAACAAAACAAAAGGCAGCATACTAAGAAGTTGAAGGAGAAAACAAAAACTTAAAGGAGACTCAAGTGAGCCTGACAGGATGGCTCAAATAGCGAAAGATTCTGGGATCATCACGATGTCCTTCCGTGAGAACCGCACCAAAGGAAGAGAGCTTGGGTACCTTCTCCACGATTAAAGCTATACTGCCTTTTTTAAAAGAATTCTGAGATCTATATAATTGAAACCAAAGAATTTCGAACGTTTCTGCAATTATTCAATGACTTCAAAACTAGACTGTGACCCAATTATTCCTTCGTGGTTTGGGAGAAAGCTAACCCAACCCCAAGGGGACAGCCACGTTATCCAAATAAGTGAATCCAATTGCCAAGCAACGAAACATGAAGACGGTGCTGAGATGTGCAATTCAACCTGAAAGATATC
>JAOXJJ010001007.1:90733-106278 GCA_025769935.1 Phoenix roebelenii
TCCTTCGCCTCCTACCTGGGCGACTGGCCTTTGACGGCCCTCCGCCGGCCTCCACCACCCTCCTTCTCTATCTCCCTCTCTCCTCTTTCTTTCTCTTTTTCACCCTCATGTTTGCCCTCTCTCCTGCCTTCTCTTCTGTGTCGGGACAGGCTCAGCCTGACACGGCATGGTCTAGAATCTACCTATGTCGTCGAGCAACTAGTCCAGATCCTGGTACCAGTATAGCAAACCATGGCTGGACTTATAGCCAAGTACCAAATTTTGGTAGTCCCCAAATAAATGCTTGAAATGTCATGCAGTATAAATTAATAGTAAATGGTGACCTCCAAAAATGAGATAGACGCATGTTTTGTTGTAACAAGATCAAACAATAGAGTTAATTATAAATAATAACGTGCTAAGATTTAGAATCACAATAATACCGCATTCAAGTTTGAGAGATATACCTGTGGAAGACATATTGAATTCATTCTTCAATCACCCAGAATAATAGCGGCTAGATCTTTCCTTCCTTGCTCTTCACAAAAGATAACTGTCAATGAGGCAAGTTATGAACCATATGGAGAGTAGAGATGGATCTAGCCTTTATATAGGAAACATAAGGGAGCCTTCCCATTAAGAGCTCCAAAACCCTAATTGGGTTTTCAGGCCTACATACCAAAATTACCATAGTAAATAGGATTCATTCTTATACATCCATGGTGCACAAAAGCCCATAATACAAAATGATCATACATCATATCATATTAGGCTTAACCATAGTACCATTATGAGCCATACATCTAATCCGTTTTATAAAACAAAAATACGTAATCAGTGAAAGCCCATATTTTGAAATTATAATTCTAACAGAAGCTACTTCCCTTATAATACATTTTTCAAGTGTAGATAGAGAAATTAATCATGAATACAAAAAAAACAGGGTGGTTTTTGGAGGTCACTTTAATACAGACGTGGCAGCAGAAAATGATGGCATAGCATCATCAGTAGTAGTCATCTTCATCGTCTTCTCCCCGCCCTGTAAATCTTCTAATAACAGTTGTAATCGCCCCAAGCACTAAGAGTGCGGCAAATACTTCAAAGCCTCCTCCAATGCCCACGGCAACGCTGGGCCCTGGTGCAAAGAAGGTGAAAGGAGACCAGCCCCATCCACCACCGTAGAATGGTACCCCATAGCCATACCCACCAACAAGAGGCGGTGCCACTGGTGGGTTGATGAATACATTAGTCCTGTCCAAAATGGAATGCTACGTGATCAATTAGAATGCCTTCAATGATCTAAAATAGGTTTTGATCATAAAAACTATTAGGGTTTGTTCCGTATATATTCTCCTAAATATTGAAATTAGCTGAATCGCTGTCAAAGGTATTCATACAAAAATAGTACTTTGTGAGGGCAAACAAGTTAATATTAATTTGGAAGGTATTCATGCAGATTCTAATATTAATAAGGATATTTATACAAAAAATTAATTTTTTTTTTGCGTATATACTCTCCTAAATATATGAAATTGTATGAATACCTTCTAAAATTGCTACTTGTATTTATACCCTTATGAACGTTTCTTTTTACATGTTTATTCATTAAGAGTATTTTCGTCATTTCAATTTTAAACCACTTACTTCTTAATTGCGTTTGATAGTATGGATACGTACGCACAAAAAAAGAAGAAGATATATATACAAAACAAGTATTTGATAAGGGCATACATACAAATATCAACTTTGAAAGAATATTTACGTAAATTTATGCAAAAAATCATCTCAATGGCCGTGATGGAGGTCTGTTATTGGTTAAGGAGAGAAGGTTGCAGAGGATTTGCAACCTCGAAGTAATTACCGATCAAGAGAAAACGTGAGGCTAAAGTGAATCAAATGCGAATGGAATAGGCGTGCCTCTTGTGATGTAGCTTAATATGGGATGACATGGATCACGGAGACATCCGATCAAGGGAAATTTTGCCTGCTTCATAAAATTCCTTGGAGGCTATCCTAACTTGACATCAGATCACATTTTTCACTGGTTAACCCGTTCAATGCTTTCAAGGTGAGTCTACTTCCAAATATCCTCGGAACAAAGCCACTGAATTTTTTAGAAGGCCTTCAGAACAACATACCAGGTAAGAAATTAGTAGATCTAACCGGCCATTTGGTGACTTGACTTGGGAACAAATACATATCACGAAGCTCTGTGCGTAACAAAAAAAAAAAAAAAGGGCCCAGGATTTTCATAAAATTGCGACGTAACAAGGGGAGGACATCTAAATTTATGATCAATATTAAATTCTTTGATCAAATAATCTTCCAACTTGGCTATTCGTCGAAGTTCCGGGTCTATAGAAACTAGAGAAACTAGTTCTTTCCTTACCTTGAATTGTTAATTCGCGGAGCTGACGGCCTTGGTGCTGCTGACCGGAAGGCCTGACCTCCAACTCTGCCACCGGACTTCGCGGCCATGGCTTCATGGACGGACCCAAGTGTTAGCACACCAGCCGCCACCGTGACAATCGCCAGTTTAGCCAACTTCATCTCACTTCTGCTGCAAAATCCATGATACGACTCCTATATCATCAGACACCAATCTAACTATATCTAGATAGCAACGAAAAAAAAAAATATTGGAATGGAATGTGTAGAGGGAGCTTTTCATAGCCATACCCAGGCGGCTCCGATTCTTTTTCCATGGAAGACCGGCATGAGAGCAGTTGGGGTGGGAGCAACTTCCTTGCGGGCTTGGGACTTGGGGAGACGGGGTTGCCTGTGAGGAAGCTGTGCCGAGGGGAGGCTGAAGCCATGGCCTTCTTGCTTGGTGAGGAGAGGAGAAAGCTTCGTCTTCCCTTTACTCTTTTTATGAGTCTTGAGTCGTATCAGATTTGTCGAACTGTGGCATTGTTTATGGATACGTGGGAGACGTAGGCTGAGGCTTATCCTTCTATGGATTGGGAGCTTGCCACCTGGCTGGAGGACAATGCTCTTGTGAAAGTTTCAAGAAGGGGACAAACATTTATCAATAAGATGATACTAACTATAACATTTATCTTGTATATCAGGTCATATTCAAGTGTTATTCGTTTTACTTCGGATTGAACAAGTTAAATTCGTGGCACTCGTGTCTTTGATTAAGAATATTTTGAGGCTGTACTGCAGATCCAATCTGCTTTGATAGTTGGATTTATGCCTAGCCATTCATTTTCTGAGTTTTTTTAACATGGTCACTATTTATTGAAAAAGACATGCATCATATACAACTACTGTTTCATTGTTCATGCATGGAGGGGCGAGATCTCCTCTCTGCAGTTCCCTTTGGAAGTTGCCAGTCTCGGAAAAGGTTAAAAAACTCTTCAAATGGCTCGGCCACCACATATAATAAGATTCTGATGGCCGAGCCGACAACATGGGAAAAAAAGGGAGTTCGATGCACCGCTTCATGCCACTCATGTTCTAACAGTGAAGAGACTTGCAGACCAGGGACGACTTCAACTGTTTATCTCTCCCCCTGGCTAGCCGGCTCCTCCGTGACACTCCAAGAGAAATTAACACATAAATAACATAGGAAAATCCATTCTCTTGTCATGAAAACAATGTTCAGATGGACGTTTGATGTCATGTTGCCCGACATCTCTCCATATCCAAAGCTCATTTTCAAAAAGAAATTGCTTTCAGACTTACAAAACAGTGTATGCCTACCTATCTTCTTGTTATTAGGCATGCGAGGAGAGGCTGAAGCAAGAAGACAACTTGTCGTCGCAAGGCACAAGGGCAGAAGTAGGGAATTAAGTCTCACTCTCTTCCTGACAACTAGCCATCACAAGGCTGAAGCAATGGATAAGAGCTTGAATTCTATGGTTCTCCGTTTCCTCTTCCTGCAGAGACATTCCCTGTAAAACTCTTCCTGACAATGGCCACCCAGACACAGTTCAATCATCCGTAGAACCATTCAGCTCAGATGCTACTTTCAACTTTACTGAATCAAAAAATACCTATATACTTTTACAAGCTTGACATTTACAAAGACTAGCACAATAAAGTGACACCATTGTTTTATAAATATTTCTCAATTTTATATATATGTAAAGTCTATGATCACATCAAGCAAAGACATGGAAGGGTTATCGGCATCTCTCCGGAATGCGAGCCCGACTTGAAAATAAATCCACTTGCCGGAAGGTTTTCGATGAGGGATCCTTCAAAGCTTAAGTCGGCGGAATTCTAGAACAACAGTGGGAGAATGAAAGTGGTATAGAGCTCGAGTGTACTTATCTAAGGGTTTCCTAGTCATCCCTATATATAGGATGAGGTCGGAGTCCGTTGTCTTAATTATCGAGAGGTGCAATAATTGCATGATAATAGCTGATATTGTGCGTTAACTGTATAATAACGACTCTGCACCCATTACTGAGATCATGTATTTATGACTGAGCCAGTGTAACTGTTACCCATATCATAACTGCAGCTTCTTTGGTGATCCTTGGCGTCACTTGACAGTTGGTTCGACCAAAATAATACCTTGGTTAATGCCGAGGTCATTTACCTCAGACAAAACCAAGGTTAGGAACTTCGGGGTAACTCGAGATTGGGATGGCCAATATTCTCTCCATCAAAGTGCAAGGCTAATAATTATGTAATTTATTATTAAAGTTGGAAGCATGCTCAATTTCTAAAGCTCATGCATGTACAATGCAATAAAGATAACTATTGTATTACCGTAGTTTGTGTTCGCTTGCTTGGGGAAGCAAAATTGAGCCACCTTTTGGGACAATATTTAGGCTGCAAAACTTTACACCTATGAAGGAAGAATAATTTAACCCAAAATTTGTAGCTAAATGATCTTTGTTGTGGGGAAAATGGTGCATGAATTTATGAAGATCATTGCCGAGCTTATCATACTTGTTTTCCATCTATTTGAACCCTAGTGCTAGATAGCTATAGGGATGCATTATTCGAAAGAGGACTTGCAAGTAAAATCCACAAATGTATCATCATCATAAGAGATTTTTTACAACAATCAGTCTTATTGATTAAGATAAATGCATGCAATTAGCTCTAAATTTTATAGATAAGGTTCATTCCACCCCCTCTATCTTCCACTAATCCACTATAATCAATTGCATTCACCTTTATGCCATACATGCACCTTTTTTTTTGGTAAATAATAGGAGGGGAAGGGGAGGGACCAGCCCACCCGCGTAGCAGCTCCCACTGGGCCCCATTCCACCAAAAAATGTTCGATACAGGTTGCAGGTTTCGCATGCCTTCCCCGACCCGTTGGCTCATCCCACTGGGCTCACCGCCTTACGTGTGGGTACGTCACCCTAGCGCCACCTTGGTACAAGTGGAAGGAAAGCATAACCGCTTGCAAGCCATCCGGGCGTGAGACATCCGATCCTTTAATTTAATCGATGCCCGCACGTTTCGAACCCGGGCAACTTGGGCGGAATTATCGCCCCCTTACCACTAGGCTACCATCTTGGTGGCATACATGCACCTTCTCCCCATCCATCTTGAACTAACAAAAAAAGGGATGTCTATAAAAGCCATAGGTTGATGTCTTCTTCAGATTGTGGATTCGTGATTGAAATAAAATATTCCAATTCTTCGACATAGCTTGTTCATATATCTCACATCAAGCAATGATAGAATACTGGGGCCGAAGATAACCCAGAATCACATCCTTGCTTCAATATTTGCATTTCACTGGTAGCTAGAGTTCAGATTTTTGGATAGCTGCTGCGTCATCCATCTCAGAAACAAGCTCTAACTTATCTTAGAAATAGAGACAGTTACAACAGATGGTCAATATGCTACGTCAAGAGAATAAGCTATAGTCGTTTATCTCTGAAATGGATGATGCAGCAACTATCTAAAAATTCCACGCTATGAGTAGACCACACGAGACGAGAAAGTATTCAAACTAAAGCCCACCACCGATCCTTATCACGGCCCTGCTCCGTCATTTGCCATCACGCAATTACGACCTATTACGGAGAAGTGGACCTCTTCAGTTTATGAGTGGACCCTAAACTAGGGAGGATTCAAGACGAAAGCCTACTACCTACGAATCGCAGAGTGCTTCAATTGGTACGGTGCTTGCTTTATGGGTATAAAGGCAAATAGCTTTCACAGAGCATAATGCGAACCTTATCCGCACGAAGATAGACAATTCACTCTTAAGGAATGATGGCCCATCCCACTCTTCTTTGATCCGAACTTCCCTGACCATCGGCTATTGTTCACAAGCCACAAACGGATAAATAGATCATTTGCTTATCTTGTGAAGCTAAGAGGATACAAACTCATGACCCGTTGCCTAAACCTCACCATGCATTCTCACATGCATGGCGCTTGCACAGTATAACATTAATCTTATACGCATACATGCGAACAACCTAAAGATAAGCCCATCCATATGAGAAATTATATCCTATATGGTATGCACCATGTAGCCGTGCACACTATCAATCACAACCACTCATTTTTATGGGCTTATTCATCAAGCTCTCATCTTAGTGCACTGCTACAAGTATATAATATTTCACTATCCATCTTTAGCTTGTGATGAACGCATGAACCAGAGAGGATCAAGACTCAAAACCAATCGTTTTTTTTTTCTTTCACGCGGAGCATGTGTACCAAAAAGCTAACGGGCACCAAATTAGGTGGCCTCATATATGGCCAACCACTCCAGCAACATTCTTTGGATTGGAGAGAGTGAGTTGTCTGGTATACTCTATAATTTGTTATTTTTTGATATTTTTAAGCTATATCTGTATCCGTTTTATATGATACATCTTTTTCTTTTCTTTTTTTTTTTTGCGCTAAAACGGAAGTATCATCCCAAACGTGTATGAATACAGCTAAGAAAATCAAAAAAACAAAATATTCCAGAGAGCACTAGGTAGCTCCGTCTCACCCACCTATAGGTGTCTCTCTAAATGGTTACCATTGGCCTTCCGATAAATATGCTTTGTCTGAATGGTCAGTCCGTTACTAGCCATAGTCTGGATATCTCTAAGTAGCAGATTATAATCGCCGATCTCTCTGGAAGTCCGTAGAATTCACTTAATGATTGCAAAAAAAAAAAGAAAAAGAAAAAAAAGAAAAAAAAAGTTATTCTCGTGAGTACGATGCCTACTTCATGCGTATAGATGCCGACAACTTGTGCACGGCCCGGTGCTAGGTGCATGTGCGCGAACGCGGACAACTTGCTGAAAGGCCCGCAATGGCCCCCCACTACCACTGAAATCTGTGCCGTCTCCCCTGATCTAAACCGTCTACCACTAAAATCTGTGCGTATCTTCTGATCTAAACCGTCCCAAGCGTCGACAGTCGCAGAGGGATCACCGGATCCTTCCGCAACGTTCCTCCCTTCTCTAGCCAAAATAACAAAACAACGCAAATAATAATAATAATAATAATAATCCGGGCAACGACGCACCAAATGGAGGGTCCAGATTCTCCCATGCCCAACCTTTTACTTTCCTGTGGACCCCACGGTGAGCAAATTTCCGAGGGGAAAAGTGCTTTTGGTTCCCTTAGAGAAGACGTAAAGTTGCACTATTTTATATTGTAAACCCTGTGAGAGACCCAAAAAGGAACCAAAACCGGCACCGGGTTCCATGTTAATTGTTACATCTACGATGGACCCGCCACATTGACTAGTTCTTTTTTAGGTCTATTTTGAGGTGTCAGTTCGTTCCAATTCCCGGAGGCATGATAAAAACGAGAGATGAAGGGCAAACTCATCTCTGAATGTCCGCATCTACGTTTATATGCGGGAATAGAACATTATCCTTTCCTTCCTCTGATGAGTACAACGGACGGTGGATGTTAGCTTTGGCATAAAATTTTTAACGGGCACGTTCTGACGTCGGTGCTATTCCTTCGTAACGGCCGTTGAGGGTAGAACAAATGTCACTATGCACGCCTCCTTCCCTTTGGTCCGGTCCTATAAATATACTCAAGGGAGCTCTCAATTTTTTTCCGCTCCAGTTTCGTTCTTTCTCCCATCTCCGTCATTCTTTCTCAGCGGTTCTTTCTTGGCTCCGGGGAGGGGGGAGGGATAGGGAGGGAGCGAGGGAAGGAGAGAGAGGGTTAGGGTTTCAGGTTATGGGATTGGAGCGATGTCGGGTGACAAGCCGCCGGTGGAGCTATGCAAGGGCGTCAATGGCCTCGACAAGGTCGTGCTGAGAGAGGTTAAGGGGAGTTCGGCCGAGGTTCGCTTCGTCTCCTTATAATACCTCTCTCGATCTGTTATTTTTGTTTCTTTCTAGTTCATTCATAAAGTCTCGAAGGAAACTTATCTGGAACGAGAGATCATCTCTTGCATAGGAATTTTGACTCGTTTCTTGTAGTTTCTTTACAGTAGTGTTGGATCTGATTCATTAGTCCTGGATCTGATGCAGTTTTGTGAATTTTTGCGAGTTTCTCATGAATCTTGTGGTTTTCTTGGTTTGATTCTTGGTTCAGTAGCTGCGGATAACATGATTCCAAGAAATTGTAGATACTTTGCCCACCTTCTGTTTTCAAGCAATTCTTGATTTTTTTTTTTTTCACTTCACCCGCTTCTTGAAAAAGAGAACGGCATGTGTCTAATTTGTGAAATTGGATGTGAAATTCTTTCGGCTCTATCGAGTATTGTGGATTTGATGCCCATTGGATCAGTTGGTTAGGACATTTTCTTCACGCATGTGGAGTAGTTGAACAAAATTAACTGCAGCGGAGTCTGTTGCGTGCGCATAGTTCGGTCTTGAGTTCTTGATGTCTCTGTGAAACAGCTCCCCAGGTCAGAATTTCTTGATCTGTAGATTAGAAGTTTATCACGAACACTCTTGATTAGTCTCTTATCTCGTGGTCCAAGGAAAAGAAGTCTTCTGTTTAAGTTGAAGGATGAGATCTTGAGTACCTCAGTCCTTTTGAGGTGGTTATATAATAGTTCGCATGGCTTAGATCCAAAAAGAAAAAAAAAGTGCATAGGGGGAAGATAGTCAAATTTAGCTGATATACAATGATGAATCAATTTCGGGGTACGTTTTTTTTGGTCTGGAACATCTTACATATGCTTTCAAATCGCAAGTTTCTTTTTGTATATAATCTTCTGTTTTCATTTCCTTGTTTAAAATTCATTGATTCATACTGCATAGTTTCATCTGATTATTTTTCATGCGTGCTTCCCTGGGTTTCTTGCCCAAGGTAAAAGTTGGAAATTGGAGATTAGAACATCAATGATAACACTGTAAGTATTTCTTTTAGGTTTAGGCATAAGTAACCGAAAAAGAGCACAAATTAATGTTTATCAAATGTTGGCGTGATGAGAAAATTGTGAAAATATGCTTAAGAATTTGGATATTTTTCTGGCATCATACTCTAGGAATTATTTTGCTTCCGTGTGTGTGTATATATATATATATATGATATTTCTAAGTTATTAGTAGAAATAATTAGATGCAATTTTAAGGATTGCATGAAATTTAGGGATAATTTTCTACAAGAAAGTAAGGAAAACAAATATCAGTCAAATGAGTAAGAAATGCATGATTAGAGTTTGATGTGTGATATGATAAGAGGCCTCTTTGGATTGTTAAAGGATAGGTTCTTGTGGCTTATAATGCTAGGTTTCCAGAAAAATCATGTTTTAACAGTCTGGGACAACAAGTAGCAGGAAATGGAATAGATTTAGAGGATTCCTTTATTCTAGGTTGAAGATAGCTAGGAGGATTAAGAGGTTAAATCTGTGTCAGAGGAAACAGATATTTTTCAGTCTATTTACTCTATTTACATATATATGTTGGAAAGTGGGACAAATCTGATCACTGATCTTCAAAGGCAATGAAAGGGAAGATAGATATTCAGAGGCAAGTGAGAGATGCAGTTGACATCCGAACTTATAAAAATAGATTGGTTATTTTTAACAGCTGGTTTAGCTGTGTATATTGGCCGGTATGATCATGCACCAAAGTAGACATTTGGTTTTGTAAGAGAGAAAGGGCTATACAAGGAAAACATGAGGAAGAAGTTGAAGAGGAGATGAAATAAAAGAGAAAGCAGCAATCAAATCTTTAAAATATCTTCATTTTAGGGGCTGTTTGGAGCCCTATAGTTGAAGTATCACTGTAACTTAAGTCGCGTTGCAACTTTAAACTACGGTAGTTGACTTATAAATAAGCTCGCTTCTTGTATTTGGAGGAGAGTTTTGAAAAAAAGACAAGCATCTCTTACATACATTCCGTCAAACATGTTGTGAGCGGATGTTAGGTCAAAGCACTCGACATACATGGAGATAAAGGTGTTCTAGATGAAGAGATCGTTGTTGAAGCTATTGGTGGCGAGGGTTGGGGCATGGACCTTGATGAACATGGGGGGCAGCTGGTGATGGTAGAGGCCTCGAGAAGGGTGGAGAAGGGGAATGAGAGGGGCAGAGCTGCGGTGTGGAGTAGAGGCATCGCATGGCGGTATAAAGGTGGAGCGATGGCAGTGGCAAAGGAGGAGGAGGCAGCATGGAGGACAAGGGAAGAGAGAAAGTTCCCTTTATTTTTTGTTAAGATACCTATTCGAGTGATTGCAACTAACCCTGCGGTCATTTTGATTATGAGTTGCCTACCACAAGATAGCTCTGATTTGTGGTCCAACGAGTAACTCGACATGCTATGCAATTTGAATTGCAGGTATCGAAACAAGCAGGCTGGCCTTCACTTGCACTTGAGTTGCATGTGGCTCCAGTTACATGACTCCAAACAGCCTCTTAACTTAGATCTACCTACATGATGGTTATCTTCTCCTCTTTATGGGATCTAAGAGCATACAATCTATTAATATATAGGAAGCTCTCCTAGAAAAGAAAAGACTATATAATGTAGAAAGTTCATATTGTAGTTTTTAAAATGCTCATATCTTATTACATCTAGTCGAGGTATGAGAATAATTCTTTTCCATCATCATCTTAAATCTCACAAAATTGTAAATCCTGCCCCCTCTTCTTAAAAAGGTTTACCAAAAGTAGGTCTGCTATTTTGATGTACGAGAGTCATTCCTTTCAAATTAGGGGGAAAAAACCAATGAAAGGCTTAATGGAAAAGATGGCCGGAGCAAATCCTTTTCGCAGTCTGTTGCAGCATAGTGCATTATTAAACAAAAATTTTCTGGTGATTGTCCCCATTTTGTTATTTGTTTTATCTGCAGGTGTACCTATATGGCGGTCAAGTGACATCTTGGAAAAACGACCATGGGGAGGAGTTGCTTTTTGTCAGCAGTAAGGTATCAAAATCATTTACAGTACTTAATTGGTCTTAAGGTGCAAGGTTTTCTGACTAGATAACATCACCTCAAATCACATAATCCTTTGTAAGAACCATTTGATTGATAGAATTATTAATAAACTTTGATTAGAGAAATCAAATGACCCTAATGTCATAGGGTAATTTTATGCTTGTTTGAGTTATCACAAGTTATTCAAAGGGTGTTATCTTTTAACAGTTTCTTTGTATCATCTGAACTTCTTTGTTCTTGTTAAGTTCTTTGTTTTTTTTTGGCAATCTTAAGTGCACTTGGACAAAGTTCTCTCCCATTCCTTTCCTTAACTTGAAACTGCATTAACTAAAGCAAGGAACACTAGATTAAGCATGATGGGAATTGCTCATGGTAAAGAATTTATGCAAGCTTGTGTGACAAAACAAATGACAAAAAAATGATGAAAAAAAAGAAGAGGATATCTGCAATGAGTTTGAGAACACATACATACACAGAGAGAGAGAGAGAGAGAGAGAGAGAGAGAGAGAGAGAGAGAGAGAGAGAATAGAAGAAGAGGAGGCAAATGACTAACAGAAAACTGAAGTATCAAAATTCCATGACAACTTGAGCATGGCCAAGGAACTTGGCCTCAACTTCCAAGCTAAGTGGGTAACAGTCAATTTCTGAGGCGGTGAATTTCCAAGGTCTGCTCTCATGGTTCAATTCAAGAGCAGGGTTTTTTTTCCAGCTCTTTGATTTATACATAAAGTTTTCTTCTTTCTAACTTGTGTACATTATAGAAGGAACCTAATTGATTACCATTTGGTTGATGAGAAACTAGACTATTGTGCCACCTTGGTGAAAAACTAGACTATTGTGTCACTTGGTACAATTTTATGGGTCAGGTTTAACATATTGACAAGGAGTTAAATTAAATTGCATGGTGCTTAGAGGTCACACTTTTATCTAAATCTAGACGTATGATTCATTTCATGCATGGTTTATCGTATTATAGATCTACAATCAGGTTTTTAGCCAGTTTACCATTGCTCGTAGTATTCAAGTATTATAATACATCTTATCCCTTGTTTTCTGTCATATGGCCTTGTTGATATCACTAAGAAAAAGCCAATGTAATATTCGGTGATGACTCAAGAATAGTTTACTTTGATAGTTCTGATTTTTTTAGAAGCTTCCATGGATAGATATGCATCATCAGTCACTAAAGGGGTTAAAAATTATATTAGTACAATTTGTGTAATATCCTCTGAGCTACATGATATGTTGTAGGCTGTATATTGATTAAATTTCGAGATTTTTGCAGCTCTAAATGTCACTGTCTCTCTCTTTTTAAAGCAAATTTTAACTCATATAGCTACCTTTTCATTTTTTTTTCTCCATATGTTGCTTTCTTTTATCAGTAACTAAAATAGGCTCCTCCTTTTATTTATTTCTATCTCTTTGTATGTATATGTATATGTATTTATGTATGTTTATATGCTTATGTAATGTATCATGAGCAGCATCTTTTCTAAATTTTTGGAGTTTTTTGCAGCTCTAAATGTCACTGTCTCTCTCTTTTTAAAGCAAATTTTAACTCATATAGCTTCCTTTTCATTTTTTTTCCATATGTTGTTTTCTCTTATCAGTAACTAAAATAGGCTCTTCCTTTTATTTATTTCTATCTCTTTGTATGTATATGTATATGTATTTACTTATGTTTATATGCTTATGTAATGTATTATGAGCAGCATCTTTTCTAAATTTTTGGAAGCTTTTTTTTTTATATATATGAAATTCATTTCCAATTTAGCAGCAGCTTTTGCATATTCAATGGGACCTGTATGGAACATTTTTTCTTGTCATGTTGCTACTTGCTGCAGTATCCTACCATATATTAGAGATGAGCTTCAATGTTAATGTTCTTGTCACATAAGTGGCCTTTCTTCTTTTTGTAATGGTTGACATCAAGGGATGGTGGGTGCCCCTTCTCCAGTCATTTTATATGTTCGTTAATAATAGTTGTTTTCTTTTACTTATAATCTTTTATTAATCATGTTTTGTGTTTTCTTTGTTCTTTATAGGCAATTTTCAAGCCTCCAAAAGCTATACGTGGGGGCATCCCAATATGCTTTCCTCAAGTATGATTTTTACTGATTGTAAGCATTTTTCTGTCATGCTTTGCTGGATTTTATTCATTTTCATCACCTAATTTTGCTGCAAATGCAGTTTTCAAACAATGGACCTCTTGAACAGCATGGGTTTGCAAGGAACAGGTTCTGGAGTATTGACTCCGACCCACCCCCTTTCCCAACAAATAGCACTAATAAAGCTTTTGTTGATTTAATTCTCAAAACATCTGAAGAGGATTTGAGGATCTGGCCCCACAGGTATTTTATCCAGTATCGAACATCTAGTCTTGCGCTATTTGTGATATTGCAGTAATGCTGTCAATTATTTTGTTCCATATTGCAGTAATGCTGTCAATTATTTTGTTCCAATTGTTATCATGTTAATTGCTACATGTTTTATTATACATCTGAGGTTTGATGAATCAACATGGCCAACTTTATGTCATTGCAGTTATGAATTTCGTCTACGGGTTACTCTGGGACCTGGAGGAGATCTCATGCTGACATCTCGCATAAGAAATACTAATAATGATGGAAAGCCATTCTCCTTCACATTTGCATACCACACTTATTTTTCTGTTTCTGATATCAGGTTTGTCCTTCAACTTTGTGAGCTTATGTGTACTTGAGGATTACGTGTTATGTTACCAATATAAGTTACCTTGTGATCTGTGCATTGACAAACTTGAGTTTTTTTATATTAATTTATGCATGATACTGAGTCTTCTTGTCATATTGTATAATTTTGCGTTAAGGTAACCAAGCCAAAAATACTAATAATAGTGTATCAGCAATGCCGTTTGTGTGGTATTGTTGGTTCTGTGGCTATCTTATATGCATGAGGAATTCAACTCCTAATATATTTCAGTTATTTGCTGCAATGTTGAAACCTGGACAAGCAGTCTTCTTTGGATTCATATTGGTTGGGGATGGATACAGATTTGTCTCGCTGCCTGCATGTGCTCTGCTTGACCATTGTTATTTAGCTGTAGGAGTTATCATGTATTTTAATCCGTGTTAGGGTATTCAATATTATTTGTATATCATGTCTGGTGCAAAACCTCCTTATTCTTAGAATTATCTTCATCCATGGTAATTTTTTTCTTTGTATTTTGTCCTCTTTAACTTTTCCTGCAAGTCAGACAGTTACTATGCTTGTGGGTGCTGTCAACATTGAACAATGATGCTTTTTTTTGCACAGTGTTCTGTTTTTTTTTTCTTTTCTTTCAGAAGTGAGTTAGACCAATAAAATGAATTTCATCAATTCCAACACTATTTGGAGGCATACAGTGATTTTACACTTTACCTTCAAACGTAGGGTACTGGTTAAGGGTGACATGTTATGACTGAAAAAGAAAGAATTCAAACATAATCTAGTGGAATCTTGCAATTAGTAAATGTCTGGCATAAAAATTCTTGTAAGGGGAATCTATCTACATAGTAGCTAGAAGTGCTTGAAGGTAAGGTAATGTATGCTTGTATAATAAAAGGTTGTCTCTATGTTGATTAGGTAATTAGTGCAAAATTTCTTGATTCAAGAAATCATAAAGGTCTAGGGAAGCTATTAATGTCTCATAAGAGGCAAAAGTGACTAGGAAAAAAAATGGAGTTATTTATCTTTTGTTTTCCTCTTCCAGGCACATTGATGTGGGACAATCTTGGAGAAGGGAATGTATATCAGGGTTGAGCATAGGGTCAAAACCAATAGGTTGCTGAAGTTTCAGATCTGAGTTTTGATCAAAACTGAACTGTGGAAGTTGGAATTTCAATGCAAAGTTGATGGTGGATGTGGTGATTAATCTGAGAATATGAAAGTAGGGTATGGTTAGGAAATGAGAGGGTCTGCAAGTGCTGAAGAATAGATTTAAAGCCTTGCTGTCCATCCAGAAATCTATCAACAATCTACTGGATAAACCAAGAAAGCCTATAGCAAACAGGATTTGCGCAAAAAATGGTTTGTCAGGGTCTGATAGGTTCAGATTTAGTAACAGTTGACTAGATCTGACCAGATTTTATTGGGTGTTGTTGGCTGCAGAGGAAAATATAACAAAAGAAAATTTGGAAGCAAGGTTCGCCATGCCGGGCATGCCATACCATACTAGACCCCTCTGTTCGAGAAAGCGGCAAGGGTGGGGGAGAGGGAGAGTGGGAGAGAGGAAGGGGGGGGGGGAGAGGAAGGGATGGAGGGGG
>JAOXJJ010001007.1:106378-119940 GCA_025769935.1 Phoenix roebelenii
GGGGAGAGGAAGGGATGGAGAGGGAGGCGGATGGCCGGAGGATGTTGGCAGAGGGATGGGGAGGGTTGTTGAGGGGCGGAGGAAGGGCTGCCCTCAGGTTCTCCTATTTCGTTTGAAACAGGATCCAAAGGAGCTTTTTTTTTTTTCAGGACCTCTTTTTTATTTTGAACAAATTAAGTGAAGTCAGCAACCCTTGCCGGCTTCACTTAATTTTTTTCAAAATACAAAAGGTAAGAGGGTTGTCAACTTCACTTAATTTCTTGAAAATAAAAAAAGGTGCCTTTGGGACCTTTGTTTTGAGCAAAATAGGGGAATCGGAGGGTGGAGCCATTCCTCCGCCCCTCCTTGGCCCTCCACCAGCATCCTCCCTCTCCCTCTCCCTCCCTCTCCCTTGTCTTTACCTCTCTCCTGTTCTCCCTCTTCCCCACCCTCTCTATTGTGTCACTATGGGTTCAACACGGAATGACATGGGAGGGGGGGAACCAAATTGTGCTGCTCGATAACCGGTACGGGTCCCAGTACCGGCACAACAATCCTTGGGTGGAAGAAAATGCAAAGAATAAAAGTAAAGAAACAAGAATAGAGAGGAAAAATAGGAAGACAGATAAGAACCGACCTAGGAATCCAACCTAAGGTTGAGGCCTCACACCTCGGTCTAGAGAAAAAAAACCAAAGAGTCATTCCTTTTTTCATTAATCAATGCAAATGTTCTGAAGTAATCCTGGATACCCATGATGCATGATTCAAGAAATCACAAAGGACTAGTGACATAGTCTTATTGAAGGTATTATTATCATACAAGAGGCGAAGAAGGTAGTATGGCACTATATACAGTTCCCTTGTTTCCCTTCCAATCTATATTTTAGCTAAAGGAGGGATGACATATGCTTCAAAGGATCTTTTAGCTACAAGGACATCGAGCAGGCAATAGTAAGGATGAAGAGAGATAAATTTAGGACTCATAACATTACCAGTTGATGATTGAAGAATTGCTAAACAAACTTGCTTGGCTTAATGGTGGAGTGGATTATAGGTACATGCAAAATGAATGGCTGAAATTTATTTACAAAGAATGAATATGAATAAAAAGGAGCATGACAATCTGTCTATAGCGAACCGTCGGACTAACTTGGTTGGTTCAGTATTGGAGGGAGTGAATACTTGGAACATATCAAATGGATGGACAAAGTTTAGTTCCAATAAATGCATAGACGCAAATGATATAAAATTTGCACCAATTACCATGAAATCAAATGTATGAGTCATGCTATGAAGCTAGAGCAGATGATATGCAAGTAAAGACTGACATGGATGCCCGAGTATGTGACTGACTGTGATATTTATACAGCCCTCATTTGGTTGGTAGAAGGATTTCTGAGAAATCTGTTTTGCTTAGCACACCAGGGTCTGTTTGATCTGATCTTTTAATGGTGGTTTCAGTGTCTTACACAATCACTTTCTACTATATTAGGTAGTGGGTCCATGCAAACTCACATGTCACTAGTTGTCCAGTTCTCCTATGATTGTGTGTTCTAATTTAAGTTATGCTAGTTATGTTATGTAAATTTGAGGTCCATGGAATTATTTTATACTTCAAGAGGAATGGTGGCGGCAATTCTTAGGAGTTAGAATCTTCAGTTATGTTTCACCTAAGTGGGGATCCAGCTTATGTTGGAGTAGGTAGTCTTTGGTTTTACAAGTTGTGGGTTGCACTTGAGCACTAATTAGGCTTTTCTTCATTTCTTAGAAGTCCTACTGAGAAACCAAGAAACAGAAAGTTTGCCAGGTAAACAGCAATCCAATTGAAAATTCAAAAAAAAGATGATCATACATTATGCTACTCATTATATTTGCTGAAATTGGCAAAACAGATGATTCCTCTTCTTGTTATATGATCTCTGATGATGCCATTTAACAAACTTGGTGCCGACTCTTGGAGTGCCATAGTGTTTTTTTTTCCAGTGAAATTCCACCTTGTCTTTAGAAAAGTACCTGTCTCTTAGTCTTCGCAGAGGTTTCATCCAGTTTTTGCTATGTTAAGTTCTTAGCTCCACAAACCAATCACATCCATTACATGTTTATCATTTCATCATAAATTCAAGTTTTAATATTGTGGCTTCAAAAACCTTGCACCTATTGCTTTCTCATAGTCATTTATCAACAATGAACCAAGGGATTGTTTGGAAACAAGATAAACTCCATGATAGGCTATCCGAGAGATAACTGCCAAATGAGCTGTAATGAGGGGCTGGACTGTTGATTCGCCCTGGGATAATCACGAATTAGCAGTTCCATTGTTACCTAGAAACTGGGCATCCCAGGAATTTGATCCCACCTCTTTTTCTTTTTCTTTTCTTTTTTTTTAGATGAAATAACCCAAAAAAGCACCCTTATTTAACAAAAAAATAACCAAAAGGGCAGTGGCATATTTGTCTTTTGACGAACAAGTAACCATGGTGTTGTCAGCTGTACTGTAGTAATGTAATTATTAGATGGGGATTAAAACACTTTATTCGAACACAAATTAAGACCTATCCCACTTCTTTCTGGAATTGATGTACTTGATGGATTAAAAAAGGTTACACCAAATTTTTCTATCCAGTTTCCGAACTTGGCCTGATGGTTGTGGGAACAAAACATTATTTCAAATTGGTAGCATTCCAAACTGGGGCAGCTTTCTATTTTTCATTTTTGTATATGCTTTCATGAGATCTTGGAAATCTATTGGTTACCCTTGCGATACTTTAATTTGTATATCTGTGATACAGTTTATCAATTTGCTTATATATTTCGAACATTGTGATTATGTCAAAATCTTTGTATATTGTTTTAATCAAAAAAAAATTATATTGTGCCAATGTCAAGAAAATGTTTGAATATTGGATAATGATTATCTTTGTTGGTCCATTTTGAACATTTTGTTGAGGATCACTGTACATTTATTCTGGTAAAAAAAAAATGTTGCCAAAGTCAAGGAAATGGAAATAGTATACATGAATACTAGTGGCTAAAATTAGCAATGAAGAGGAAGATAGGTATGCAAAGTGGACCTCTGGTTGTAAGCAAATAAATTAGAACTGAACATTCTCATATTCTGTGCCCCTGAAAGAATATTTTCTTTTCGTACGTATGTACCTTGCCTTCTTAGGATACTCATATTTTCTGGTCCTTATTTTCAAGTTAATGTTTCAGCGAAGTGCGAGTTGAAGGATTGGAGACTCTGGATTACCTTGACAACTTAGAGGAAAAGCAGCGTTTCACAGAACAAGGAGATGCAATAACATTTGAATCTGAAGTAAGTAAATGTGCATGATTACATGTGATTTTCACTTTCATTTGATACTCAAACTTTGCTTATATTAGGTGGACAAAATATATCTTAGCACACCAACCAAAATTGCAATTTTGGACCATGAGAAAAAAAGGACTTTTGTTTTGCGGAAAGATGGACTTCCAGATGCAGGCAAGTTTGATCACCACTCTTAGTTTTATTTCTAATATCTGTCAACTTTATCCTGGGATGAGACTACAAAGAGATCTGGCTAATTGGATTTGTAGTATCTGCACAATGTTGCAGTCTGATAACATATTATACCTGCAGTCGTATGGAATCCATGGGACAAGAAGGCCAAGGCCATGGCAGATTTTGGGGATGACGAATACAAGCATATGTTGTGTGTGGAGGCTGCAGCTATTGAGAAGCCCATCACTTTGAAGCCTGGTGAGGAATGGAAAGGGAGGCTGGAGATGTCTGCCGTTCCCTCCAGTTACTGTAGCGGGCAACTGGATCCTCAAAGGGTTCTTCAAGGTTGAAGCATCTAGCTGTCTGGTATCCTGTACAGGTTGGAGTTCTTCCTTAAGCATGGCCTAGTTTTTGAATTTTAATTAGAATACCATGTTTCTAGATTGCAAGTAAGAATTCCAATCTCCAGGACCCCATCAACAATCAACTTCAAGTGTTTGGTTTATTTGATGATTTGCTTTTGGTCTTTGTGTGCAAACTAGTCATGAAGTCCAGACAACAATCACTTGTTAGGTTTGCACTAACATATGAGATCTCAGATGATATGGACAAATATTTTAGCAGTTGCAACCAAATTGAATCTGGATCTTCTAACAGATATTTAAAATAGAGTTCCGGGTGGTGTGCTCCCACCATTTTTTTTTTCCAGAAGAACAGATTTTGTGACATTCAAGGTGACGCATTGGCTTCTTCTATCAGGAAGCAGCTGTCATGCGGATGGTGTGTATCTTAGGAACCTAAGTTGGGCATGAATGTGGGAGGAAGTAGCAGGACTTTCAAAAAGTTTAGGATAAGAATGACATGGATAGAAATGCATAACCAAAAATATGTTATTTTTTTATGCAAAGAAAATTTACTTATTTTTGTTTTTAGATTTTTTATAATTACATGGTATATGGGTCATAAAAAATGAAATAATTAGAACACATAATTAACTGAAATCTATAAAACGGTGGGTAGCAATGAACACATACACAATTTAAGAAGGGATTGGATCGGGAAGCAGCACCCTGGCAGAAGATGGTGGTACTCATGTGCACTCTGTTTATCTGCTTCAGCTGAATCTGTGTGCTTCCGGCACCTCTACATGGCTGTCCATTTGAGTAAGCTCTTGGTTTCTGCAAGCTGCAGCTTCTAACCTAACACACTATATAGCATATATGTTTCCAAACATTTTCATGCATCTAATGACTGAGGTTAGTTTTGAATATTTGACGTGAACTTCTAATTTTATCACCTCGAGAGATGTATCAATGACAAACTAAGTGAAATTTAGTTGGTTTATACAACTTATGCCTTCGTTCTGTTTTATTATTTCCTAGATTGTCCACAATTTAAATCTTGTATTGTTGGTATCCTCTACGTTACCTTCCCCTATCTTGCCAGTCTTTTTGTATTGCTTGTTGATGGTTCATTCATTATGCATTTAGTATTCCTTGTTGAGGTGTAAGATGCTGATGCTGATGCTGATAAGTCATTGTCTCCATGAACATTTCAATATTTTGTCAATTTCAGCTTGACTCCTTTCCTTGCTGATATAATGTATCCTGGCGATCACTGTTTTGCAGGCACACTTGTTGCATTTAAATTATGGGTGCTTGGCAGCAAGCTACCAGGAGTTCTTTTCTTCCTTTTCTTATTCTCCTGTTCCATTTAAAGCTTAATGGTGGATTCAAAGGCAGACTTTTCTATGGAATAATAGTGCTTTATGTTGAGATTTCATTCATATCTCATGCAGAAAAAAAATGTCAACCTGAACCAGTGTGTAGAAAATGATAAAAGGTGCTACCTGTTTGTTGTTTTTGTATCATATCATGTCATAAATTGATAGTTACCTGAGGCATGCATACTTGTCTACTGAGCCTTTCTGGATGCATTTACCATTGCCATTTTATGCCTTCTGCTGTAAACTGTCTGGTCGGGTTATGAAATTCATATTACAAAAGCTCCAGTATTTGATCCATTGAATTTCTTATGGCAATATTTTGCTGTTGATCAACGAGGCCTGTGAAAGCCAAAATGGCCATCTTGAGGCTTTAGAGCATATGCTGTTTTTTGTTTGGAAAGAAATGACTTGGATAATCAGCTCAAGCTTTTTTATTTTGTTCTCTAGCAATTTGCTATTCCTGTTGTGATTGTAACTAGCTAGTGCATTTAAACACTTGGAATCTTCCTATAATTGCTTGTTCAAACAGTGATCTGCCACTTCAGCTCTGTATCTTGTCTGCATCAGAGTTTTGTCAGGAAGAGGTACGCTAGTGCACAATAAATTTCTTCAGTTGAAAAATCTGACGTCTAAGTCTTAACAAAGGAACCGAATGGCTATCCCATAGAAGTCTTTTATCTGCTTGTATTTTGTAGACCCATGTTGCTATGACTCTGGAACTGAGATGTGCCATCGAGTTGCACCTTTGCCCGAGCCAATCATGGCCTTGGTAGAATCATTATATCCATGTCAATGTTGTATCTTTATCGGGGCATGGCCTACATTCTCATGGCCTTGGAATTTGCTGACTTAAGCACCTTTCGGAGTCTAGACGAAAATGACAGACGATTGTAGGTCAACGTCACCACATGTTGGATACCTACTCTATTGAAGAAATTAAGAACAAATATTAGATTGCTTCTAGGTAGTCTAAGGTGTCACAGTTCCTTTTCTTTTACCGTTATTTTTTTTTTTCAAACACTGCAGTACGAACAGTCACATGCGAGGAATGTTGGGCACGCACGACCAGAACGCCGCCGCACTTACGTTGGTGGCTCCTCCGATGAGACCGAAGCCACACCCACGTTGACTTTCGACCTTTGGAGCTCTTCAACTTCCCCCCCGCCTCCCTCACTTTGGTGGTGGGCTCCCAGCCAAACATCCCACTGTTTTGATCGCACCCACAAAATTTGCCCTCCATTTCCAGCACCAGAAGCACAGCACCATCCCACTCAGCCTCGGTAGCCGTATAAAAACCCCCAATCCCACGCGCCCAATTGCACCATAAGCGAAAACCCGAACGGCACAAAATGTACCCGCTGCTTTGGTCCGAGGACCCCAAAGAAACAAAAATTCCCGGAGAGAGAGAGGAAAAAAAAATAAAAAACGAAGAACCGTGAGAGCGAGAGGCGAGTCGAAGAGAGAGAAAGGGGGGAAACGAAAAGCGAGAGAGCAAGCGAGCACGCGAGTTCTTCCGCTCTCCAGCGATCAATCCAGTTCAACGGGCCCCGACCGAGCGAAGGAAAGAGAGAGGAGAGAGAAAGCAAAGAGCGAGCGAAGCAAGAGAAAAGAGCAGCAGAAAGAAAGAGAGAGAATTGGAGCTGCGTCCACCGGCGATGCTCTTCGAATCGAAGCGTCCCGCACTACTCCGAGCGAGCTCGAAGAGGTCAGCTCAATCTGTTCTTGTCTTCATTCGTCCTTGTCGATAGATTGGGATTCGCCCTCTTCTTCTTTTCTTTGCCTCTCTTTCGCTTTGATTCTTTCAATCCGCTCGCCGACTGCGATTCCATCGAGATCCGGCTCGCTGAAGTGGCTTCTTAGATCGCCGCCGCTTCTATCCCGCGATTCCGGAGCAAAATGAGAGCTTTTTGGAGCTCCAGGCAGCCGAATGGGGCTCAATTCTAGTCGCCTCGCATTGTTCTAGGGTTTTCGATCTCCCTCTTTGAGAATTCGGATTTCAAGCTGGCGTCTTTGGAGGGATTCGAGCGCGGAATCTCTGTTCTTGGCGTTGGTTCCTGATCCTGTCTCGCTTTAGGGTTTTGATCGGGAAAGATGAGATCTTGGTCTGCATTGCTCTGGCGGAGGAGTTGGGAATTGGGTATTTCTCTCGCTTTCTCCAAGAAAAGGTGCAAACCCTAAGCTTGGTTGAAACCCGGGAAGCACGGAAGGGGCAGCGGTAGAGGTTCAATTCGATTGATCTGGTGAATAATTGCATGGCCACTGTTTATTGAGAGATGCCGCCGCCTCCACAGCCACTGCCTCCACAGCCACCGCCACCACCAACTCAGCACTCTCGGACCAACCTCGGCGACCTGAAGTCCCAGATAGCGAAGAGGCTTGGGCCAGAACGAGCTCAGAGATACTTCGGCTACCTGAATGGCTTGTTATCTCAGAAGCTGAGCAAGCCTGAATTCAATAAGCTCTGTCTTTTAACGCTTGGGCGCGAGAACCTCCCCTTGCACAACCAGCTCATCCGCTCCATCCTTAAAAATGCCTGTCAGGCCAAGATTCCTCCCCCTGTTGTCCATGACAAGGGTGCGTCAAAGCCTGGAGCTGTGGCAAAGAAACCTCCTCAATTAGGCGATAGTTTCAATTCATCCCCGGCCCCGATTCCACCAGCATCCATTTGGTCCAATGGAGATATCATCCCTCCGTCCCCTCGCAAGTTCAGGTCTGTCATTCGGGACCGGAAGATCAAAGACCGCCGGAGTCCCCTTGGACCAAATGGGAGGGCAGAAGTTGCTGCTCTTCAGCCTTCAGTACCCCCTGATGTGGTTACCATGCGGGAGAATGGTGATTTGAATTCATGTGATTTGAAGAGACCATTGCAGCATCAACAAGGTGGGCCTGCTGAGCAGCCAGCAAAGAGAGCACGGACAGAGAAGCCATCACCGCTTGAAAGGGATCCTAGCAAGGGCCTTGCTGAAGTGGTTGTTGTGGAAGATTGGGAGGACTTGGAGCATATGGATGATCTGAACTCTGCTAGAGGTCCTCTTCGGGCTCCGCTTGGAATTCCCTTCTGTCCTGCAAGTGTCGGTGGAGCTCAAAGGTCTCCGCTGCTGGCAGCTAGTGTGAGCAGCAGTGGCTTTAACAGCAGCTATGATTGTGGTGAAGTCTGCCATACTGAAGTATTGAAGAAACGAATGGAGAAAATAGCGGAAGCACAAGGGTTGGAAGAGGTGACGATGGACTGTGCCAATTTATTGAATCATGGGTTGGATGCTTATTTGAAGCGGCTGATTAAGTCGTGTGCTGAGATAGTAGGGGCAAGGAAGGGGCATGAACCAATAAAGCAGCTGGCTTATAAGCAGCAGCCTCATGGGAAGCCAATCAATGGTGTTTGGCTGGGAAATCACATGCAAGTACAAAGTAGTGGCGAGCCTTTGGAGAGCACACATGAGCTGAAGAACCATTGCTCTATATCTCTGCAGGATTTTAAGGTAGCAATGGAGCTAAATCCGCAGCAAGTAGGGGAGGACTGGCCCTTGCTACTTGAGAAACTATGCCTCCATTCATTTTAAGAATAAGTACAAATCCAGATCGAGCTTTCTGGTTTGAAGCAAATTGTGGCTGGATGGGTTCTGATACCCATCTGCCAGCCTGTTTGGGCTGTTGCGGCAAGAATCACACTCCACAGCTTAAAAAGGTGCAGCTTGGCTGGTTTCTTTGGGGATCTGAGCAGAGGAATTATGTAAGATCTCACTGTGGGGTCAATGCTCAAACAAGAACACATTTTTAAGATCAATCCGCTCAAAGGAAGGATATTATCCCCTGTTTGGTCCATTTGTTGTATGCTTAGAATCCATTGGGGGGCATCTCTTACCACATCCAGAGATATCGAGCTTTCATGTAATTTACACCATGGAGTGACTCCAAAGACAGTTTTGCAGGAATACTGTTCTGTAACTTATACCATCTTGTTCTGTAAGTTTTGCAGTCGCGGTGTATGTATTATCAATTGCGAAAATTGCTTGGTTGGTTCAATACCATTTCATGGATCGTTTCTGATTTTTTCAATTTGAATCTCTTTCTCATTTGACAGTCAGATACATGGAAGTTTTATATGTTTTCTACTAAGATATGTTTGGTTAATATAATATTTCTAGAGGAAATTCTGAGCATTTAGTGATAGGAGTTTTCGTTTTTTATATGTTTGTTTCACTATTGACTTTTAGTTTCTTTGTTGATGTTACTGTTTCAGTAAGAACTTTGCCATATCACTGAGGTCAGCGAGAGCCAAGAGGTTGGGGGTTTGATAAATATATTCTTTATTTTGCTACTCATCATGGAATAATGAATAGAAATAGAAGTGCTTACTATCAACATACTTTGTGGGTAGCAATGGCCTAAAGTCTGATGACTACTAAAATGTGAATTTCCAAGAGCAGAGCAGTACATCGGAGAGCAGATGAATTTTCTTTTATTTTTTCTTATGTTCATGCATGCAAATTAAGATTATTTTAACTGCTATACCATTGGAGAAGAAAAGGAGAATTTATTCAAATGCCTGTCTGTCTCTGATCTGCTCTACTAATACATTATCCCTTTTTCCCCTGTGTACTTGTATTGATAAATGGCAATGATGGGTAACATGGGTTTTTAGCCAACTTTTGTTTATCCTTAACTGTCTCTAATATGTGACCGGTTACTGCTTCACGCCCCTTCTCCTTGTACCTGTCACTCACAATGGGCTGTGCCAAATCTTGCCTGGGCTATCCTACAGGGTTTAGGAACTAATTTCACAGGACAGAGCCAATCATGCATTTTTTGATTAATGTGAATGGGCTTTCTTCCCTTTTCTCTCAGAAAAATTATGCGCACAAGGAAGCATCTAAATATATCCTAGAATTTCAAATTGTATGTGTAAGTGAGAGAGAGAGAGAGAGTGTGTGAGAGGTATGTCTTAGTAGATCCTTACTTACACATGTCCATATGGGTTCCTACATGCATGCACATATGGACAAGCAGACAATAATAACATTAAGTCTATGAATCAACTATTGAAATACTTTTTTGTCCTTAATTGCACATAACCTCGGCCAAAAATGTTTCTTTTTTCTCTGTCCTGAAGCCCCAGGACTGAAATCACAACAAACAAAAAGATACAAGTGAAGCAAGAAGTTTGTTTTTGTCATTTCCTGATGTTCCTGATCTTATTGCATTACGATGTGGATGCTTTTCTGGATGAATTTAACTTTGTATTCATGGATCTTTCCTAATTGAGTGAATTACTAGAAGTTAAAGAACACTTAGATCAATCTAATTGTTCAATGTAGTCCTATGAATAACTTCTTTTGAAAAAAATTCTCTTCAATACTAAGCAATAATTTTGCAAGATCCATGTAAGAGTGGAAATGGACTGAGTTTGGTTCTGTTTAAGCAGTTGGATTAAATGAGGTGCTTTAAATGTTCAAAAAATTGTTAGTACCAGCTATTTGGTGGCAATTATGTGAGCAAAACTTGCTGGTATCTATTGAAGATATGTACAATATGTCCCTCAATATTGCTTTTACGAATCAATTATCCTCAAGCGCAGAGTTATCTCATGTTTGAAGATGCTCATAAATATATTGGAATATCTATAAAAGAAGAGAATGGGATCTGTAAGTTCACCTGTACATTAGTTTCTATTGTCAAATGACTAAAACCGCTTGTTCAGCTGAAAGAAAAATGAGAAAAAAAAATCCTGAGACGTCTGCCTTCTGCCATATAGACGTTGATAGCTACCTCCTAACAAAAAATGCAATTCTGATTTGGCATAAGGAAACTACAAGTTTGCAACCTTAGCTCGTTCCTGGTAAGTAGGTAAGATAATTGCATTGAATTTTGTTTTTCTTATGATTGCTTCTTTTTCTTCTTTACTTACTCTGATCCTTTGCTCTTCTTTTTGCCATGGCTTGATGCTTTATGCTGCATAACTTATTTTGTTTTTTCTGATTAATGAAGAGAATCATACCTCTGTAATTTCTATTCCTGTCTCCTGTTCATAGTTCACTATATTTCAGATTCAGTTAGGCCCAGTTTGCTGATTCCATTTTCTGCAAATGTTAAGTTTCATTAGATTCATTTTTCATATTAGAAGTTTGTGTTCCTATATTCATTTTTTGACCATGATTTTTGCTGTTGACTTATAAATTTTCTTTGCATCTTGCTATAATAGAAATAATAGAGGAGAATCCTTTTTTTGTTTTTTTACCTGGAAGGCTTTTCCCCCAGCTCAACTTGCTTTAGAAATGTTTGTTAATAAACCCTGCAGGAATTTGACTTGCAATATATAAGTATTTACTGTGAAGATCTTGAAAATGTTCTTATATGCCATACAGAAAGGGAGCAGCAAATTTGTGGTAAGTCTTGTAAGGTGTCTCTATCTAAGAAAGAAACATTTATATAAAAAACTAGTTCCCAGCATCTTATGTAAAGCTTTCATCACTCTTTATGACTTTACTGAGGTAAACAATAATGATGAATAGAATATAGATTTTAGATCACGAATCTGAAGCTTAGGGACCTCTTTTTGAGAGTCTTCCTTGTTCCATGTTATGCAATATCTGTTATAAATCCAACTTTCTTCTTCCCCTCCGCCCCCCGCTCTCTTATTTTTTTTCAGGTTGTTCATGCATTTTGTTTTGCAGATTTCTCATGCTTCAGTTTGTTACAACTTTTACAGAACTCTTTAGCCCTGAAACTTCAGTACTATGTGAATTGTGAAATATAAATTTATCGTCTCTTTTTTGGCACTTTGAAGTGATTTTTAACTTTAAATCGTTGTTATTGAGCTCACAGGTGAAAGCTATTAATCAATTCAGGCTGTAAGATGGTGGAAATTGCTGAGTAAAGCAAAGATACCAATAGGCAGAAGAGGCAGACTTGGAGCTCTGAAAAAATGATTGAAGCGCTCACGTAAATTTTTCATCACCTCAACGTGTATTCTACAGTCTAATCTGATTATTTTGCAAAGAAAAAATTTATTTATTTTGCTTTTACTGAGTTGCTTCCCTTGGTATGCTTGAAGTGCAAGAGGCAAAAGAAAGACTGTTACTGCTGTTGAAAGATAAAGTGCATAATTGGCTATGCTGTTTTCTTTTGAAGAAAATTTTAGTGCTATGCTTGTTTGATATAACTTAATTATATTTTTGGATAGTTTTAGGTTAATTAAGTCTATATATGTAGGGAATGCCTCACCTAAGTAATCTTTGTGCATTGTTAAATTGGTGGAAGTCCGCCTAACCTCACGGTTATATATAATATTTTCGAAAGAAAAAGTTACTCGGGTTAACAATAAGCTCATGTTTATCAATCCATTGAAAACAAGTTATAGTGTAATAAGCCCTTGTCCACGGTGTTGGAGCCATGATTCACTGTACCGGGCCGTTATGCTTGATGCTGGGTGTATTGTATCTATTAATGGGATACTGGTACAATACTGAGGTTCAATATGGCATAGGGGCTAAACCCGTCTGTGCTGGGTGGAACCAACTGGTTCTGCCTGGTGTTATACTGACCCGTTTCACCTTGTTTTGGGTAGTGCTATGGCTGGGTGTTAGAAAAAGGGTCTCCTAACCTTGTGTCGGTGTAAGGGATGTATCCACTGCATCATACCATATGTACCATACTATATGAGTAAGAAACCAGTAGGATCCCGGGTACCAGTAATGTATCCTGTATTGGCAAAGCGAGGTTGGAGCTTCTGTTCAAACCACCACCTTCCCATATGCCATCGTTGCTACTGTTGTTTCTGTTTATTGTTAATGCTAATGTCATTGTGGTGGTGGTGGTTGTTTCATCTTTGTTTATTTCTTGAAACATGTCCTTTTGGGCAATACATTGGTATTTTGTATAGCTGTGATAGGCTTTTTGTGCTTATTAATCAGGAGTTTGAATGCATTAGCTGCGAAGGCCATGATGATGTAACTATTTTGGATAGTTTCTTTATCGAACCATCCATTCTTCCCCTGAAGGCGATATGGAAGAAGACATTTCCTGTATCTGATTCTTTCTTTCATTATTTCCATATGTTGAAGTAATGTTAGGCAACTGCTTCACCTATATATTTTGTTATAGGTGCTTTCCAATATTCACAGTGCATGGGACTAGGCTACTTATATGTTGTTTCCAGCTTTGGTCACATAAGCATCGAACCACTTCGGGGAAACATACTTTGATATTCTACGATCGGACTTTGCCGGGGAGCTACTCTCTTCTAGCCGAAATAGGATTCGTTTTGGCTAGAGCACCCAAATCCGCTATATATTTGACACGGGTTTGCCGTAATGCTGGAATTATGGCGAATGCATTTATTGTCATTGATGCATAAATAAATATACCAATTAGTAG
>JAOXJJ010001007.1:120047-143456 GCA_025769935.1 Phoenix roebelenii
TGAGGAAGGATGTTTTGTATCTATGCATCTATGGGGGATGAATCTTTCTATGTTAAGCTGGTGACAAATGACTGTGTAATTACATGTTCAAACAGCTAGTCTCAAGAAGGCTTCTTTATGTTAGGAATTTATCACTTCTTTCCAACAGTTTGTCTTTTGGTTGATCCCAGTTAAAATCTCAGAAAATTTTGCCATCCTTCATGGCTGTGCAACGGGGAAATCAGGATGTTTTCCCTTTAATTTGGAAAGTAACTCTACTAGCTGAGGTTGATACATGTAGTAGCAAGAACATCTTTTAGTAGAAAGGGCACACCAATAGTTTTATACATTTATACATCAACCTTTTATTTTGTGGCATTTTAAGAGATTGTCCTAGCAGTAGAAAAATCTTTCATTATGATGTCTAAAACTATCTAAGATTATTCAATGCCTTCATGATGAACTGAAAGTTAAGCCAGAAGGTATTGGGTGGACAAATCATTATGTTGTGCTGTCCAGATCTGACACAGATCTGGACATGAAATTCCAAAAAGTTGGTTCAAAAAAGATGGTAATAAGGTTCTTAAGGCTCCTAGAGATTTTGTAAAACATGGGTTAATGTGAGGACAAGTCAATAAAATAGTACTGAGAACAAAAAGGTTCCTGTATCATTTTCAGTCAAATTATATGAAAGGTTTGTTAATGACAGGGAACCCTATCAAGTGGGCCCACAAATTTCATAAAATTCTAATTGAAAATGCCTATATTCTTATGTTTCCCCTCAACCACTTCCGAAAATAGCCCATTGAGCAAACCCAACATGCCCCTGTAAGTGAAACTGTGCATGATAATTAACTCTTGGCTTTGCACAGTAATGACTAGAATCATAAAGAGTCTGTTACTAACTTCCTAAGCCAGCTTTAAATCAAATCCATAAGTGAAATGCTTTAATTAAATTAGATACTAGACTATCACTGTAGCTTATTTTCATGTTACCATCTTCATATTCTTTGTCATCTGACATGCTTTTGCTGCAAAGTTCCCTCATTTTTGAGAACTCATCATCAATTTGAATTTTTCTGAAGATTAGTCTTGCCAGTTTATGATGAATCCTCATCTCATGTAGCTTGTTTTGGATATTCAATTTGATTGGCATACCACCATGCACCAATGGTCTTCAAACCATCCAATCAAATTAAAGTGGAAAAATCAGTGTCCACTTAGATCTTCTTAGGCATGGACCTCCAGGATTTCCTTAAGGATTATGAGAGAAAAATGAGGAGACTTGGCTTACAAATCAATTGTCAATGTCAAAGCTATTTTGGTGCAGATATCATGATGAAACTACCAGATGATCAAATATCAACTCTCATCCTTTAACTTATTTTTCGTGTTCAACCCATCAATTACATTTTAAGTAATTGGATCTTTCTATTTTGCATGTAAAAGAACCAAGCTCAACTGAGCTGGACTGTGCTCATGCTTGGCTTATATTACAATCAAATCAAGCTCAAGCAAGCTCAATTAGTCTGAAACCAAACATGAGTTGGTCATGGTTGGCTCCTTGAAGGGATATAACGAAAGCATGAGTTCCTTAAAGAATTAAACATTGATTTAGGGGGATTTCTAGCTACTATGGATTTGATAAATTCAAGAGTTCATGAAAATGTTGGGAAAATTTGAAGGGTCAAGTTTTCGGTCAGATCTTACAAAATATCTGTTTCAGATCCAACGCCAACTACAAAAGATGATGAGGGTAACTAAAGGAACAAAGAAGAGGGTGAAAATAAATGGATCTTCCAGAACCATGTTAAATGCATCCATTCACTTTTCTCTCATATAGGTATGCAATATACAAACTTGTGTGATTCCTTAATCTCCTTGTAAAACAACTTAATCTCTCTAGAAACTGACAAGTAAATAAATATAAGGGCGACTTATGCAAATTAAAGCTTTTGTTACGGTTAATAAAATAACCACATTGAAAATTGAATCCATAAACTAAATGTCTAAATTCAATTTAAATCTAAATCCAGGAATATAAAGAAATAATTATTAAAGAATTTTATACTATCTTAATATATTACATACATCTTGGTCACTGCATCATTGTTGGATATCATCTAGTGTGTTCTTTCATCATGTTAGTCCTTTTTACATCAGTGGATCCTCAAAATAAAATTCCATCTAAACCTTGTTTCCTTATATTTAAAGCTTTAGTTTAGAGATTTGTTGCAGACATATAGAATTGTACCAGAAAGAGTGTCTAATGCATGATAGCAGCTATGAATTTATTTTCTGGGATCGACAAGAAGGATGAATGAGAGAACTTGGTGTTAAAATGGTAGGTGGAATTAAACAGAATATGTGGCATCTTTTGAAGATTAGTTTTTGGAGGAAACATAGAATGTCAAAAACTGCATCAGATATTATGAAGCATAAAATGGCATATTGCTCTAGATAAGTGTCTGATACATCATTACATAACTGTTGTTTAATTACATCAGGATAGTCACTAGTCCAGAGAAACTCTTCACCCAGCCTTCTGCAGAAATTGGCAGCCTTATTGGCACCCGTATTGGCTTCTTGGAAGGTAAGTTGAAGCTTGAACCTTGACTGCCTGGAAATCAGCTGTCCTACAGTCATGGAGGATGACTGAAAGATCTCAGGGGCCTGTCCTTCATTATATAAGAGCTGTCCAAGGGAATAAGTCGAACCTTGAAGCTTGACTGCCTGGAAATCAGCTGTCCTGCAGTCATGGAGGAGGACTGAAAGATCAGGGGCCTGCCATTCATTATGTAAGAGCTGTCCAAGCAAAAGACAGTAGTCACACTCCACAATAATGAGAGTGGTGGATTGCCAGTGTTCATGAAAACATTAACTAAGAACAGATCTTTTCTGCCCCTCATGGTAGGGTAACTGCATCAGCATAGAAACATTCATACACTAGTGCTCTGTTGTTGTATTGCATTTATATGGCAAGTATCATGAAACATGTGTTATACTCTTCTCATATACTTTGAGAGTTCTGGATGTCGGGCAGGTATCAAAATTTTGATTATTTACAGGCTCCAGAATAGTATAGGGCATATTCTCATATTTCAACCTGTAATGTTATGTGATGGTCCTAAGAGCTCCTGAAATGGTAGTCTTTGGTTACAATTGGTTTCTTCTATTAAATGGGTGAAACAGGTTGTAGCGGTTATGCCTACTGCTTACCTTTTGGGACTCCATAACTGCTTAAAAATGCCATGTGGAAGAACAATGTGCAATTGGGAGTTGGACATTATAGCATACATTTTAAGATAATGTTGCAAAGAATGATGTAAGCATATTTATATTTCATTTTGCCTTCATATTTTAATTTTATATATACATTTTCTCGTCTCATGCCTCAGTTTGTTTCTAGATGTTCTGTGAAAATTTTAAGAGACTTTATCGGGTTCATTTTGCCAACTTCAGAGAAAAAGCTCTCTGAACCCTTGCAGGAAATTATTCAATTTATGCGGTACCTGCTATTATAATGATGGAACACAGCTTCAGATTGTAATTGAAACTTGACAAATTCAATACCATTTAGGAAAGGTTTTGAATGTTGATGCTGAAAATTATTGCTTCTCTGCGGATCAGCACAATGCATCTGAAATCTCTGTGAAAGTGGAGGAACATGCTGCTACAAGTGGTGTTTGTTTTTGGTATCCAGGTATGACATGGTTCTCTTTTTTCAGATTCTGCATTCTTGTTGTTGTGGGGGGGGGGGGGTCTTGAATTTAGTCCCACATCGGCTAGTAGCGAAAATATTATGTGCCTTAAATGGGAGATGGAAATCCTTTCCTCTCGAAGCGCCTTTTGAAGGGCAAAATCGTGAGGGCAGTGGTCTCCCCCCGTCTGCGCTGGACGCGCGGGCCGGAGCGCCCAAAGGGCAGTGGTCTCCCCCCATTTGTGCTAAACGCGCGGGTCGGAACGCCCAAAGCAGACAATACCTCGGGAGGAATGCAGTCCTCTTTCTCTGCTGGCTTAATGTGGGCTATGCTGTTGTGTGAGGCTTCGGCCAAAGGCCGTCCCCGCAACAGATGGCGCGCCAGATAGAGGCGCCTCCTTCCACCGTTGACTATCCCTCAGGATCGTGGAGGCTCAAGAACCTTCCCGCTGGGGGGCTATGTTGCAAGGGGGAGGGGGCCTTGAATTTAGTCCCACATCGGCTAGTAGCGGAAAGGTTCTGTGCTTTAAATGGGGGATGGAAATCCTTTCCTCTCGAGGCGCCTTTTGAAGGGCAAAACCGTGAGGACAGTGGTCTCTCCCCGTCTGCGCTGGACGCGCGGGCTGGAGCGCCCAAAGGGCAGTGGTCTCTCCCCGTCTGCGCTAGACACGCGGGCCGGAGCGCCCAAAGCGGACAATACCTTAGGAGGAACGTAGTCCTCTTTCTCTGCTAGCTTAATGTAGGCTATGCTGTTGTGTGAGGCTCCGGCCAAAGGCCATCCCCGCAATACTTGTAAACATCGATCATAAGGAAAATATGCCAGCCTGGCGAACCTAGCAGTACAATTTAAATCCATTAAACACGATCTCATCTTCGATAGCTTATACAATGACAACGAGCTTCCATATATGTAGGCATGATGGATGAGAATGGTTTGAAGAAATAAATGATGCTGCATTAGATTCATAATTGGTGGTGGCTTTGTACCCTTCTTATCTTTGGAGAAGCTCTAGTACTATTTGGGACAAGGTAGGCCGAACGGGACCAAACCATCCGGTTCGGCCCATACCGAGCCGACTCTGTGGAAAATTGGGTCGGTTCGCCTATTAGAATCGGTTCCAGCATCGAACAAGACCGAACTGGTCGGAAAAGGCCCGAATCGGACCGAATCGGCCAGAACCGTTCCGAATTGGCCAATATCCTTTGAACTCAGTGCGAACCGGATGCCATCTAGCTCGCACCGAGTCGACCCTGTTCGAAACCGAGGGAAGTTTAGGGGAGGCCTAAGGCCTTCCCAACAGTATTTTTATGAAGTTCATTTAGTCGTAAGACGGCTAAACACTCCCTCTTTTCTCTAATTTGCAAAATCACATCGATTCAGCACGATTGAAGAAAGATCCAAACCTAAATAAAGTGTGCCTCCTCTTTCCTATCTCATTTCCTACATTTTGGGGGTTTGAAAAGATAGCTTGAAATTTGCAAAATAACGAGAGATCATACCAAAATTTTTGATTTGGGCTTAATTTTATTTTATGTTGTAGATCTATGGATAATCTACACGAATCCTTCCAGCTGATCAACCACAGTAAGTCAGTAACAAAGGAGCTGATCACCTCATAACTCCTTGTCTGAGACATCCTCTCCGAAATATAATCGAGAGATGCTTAGATGAGGTCACTATGTTACCCAGTCGACTCAGTCAGAAGGGCGACGTACATTCTTCCAACATAGCCAAACAAAAAAGGCATGAAGGGTAAGCAGGCAGCGAGTAGCACGAAGAGTAAGCAGGCAGTAAGTAACATGAAGTGTTAGAAAGCAACTGGAGGACACACTAAAAAAGAAAAACAAAAGGCACCTGGAGGTCCAATGGAGAGTGTAGAGGAGGAGCCAGTTCACTCAAATTCAGAGACCAAGAGCAGCAGTTTTGATAGTCATGGATCTACTGACTAGAAAGAAAGTAGAGGATATAAGACTATCATTTGTGAGACAGCTGCAGGGTGGTCTTCGATTCATCGACGAGTCTCAGTTTACGCATGCTACGCAGAATAGGGACCACGGTGCACGATCTAGTGAAGTCTGAGAGAATCCAATTATATATAGGAGATGGCTCCTTGAGGTCATTTAGGAGGACACAATGCACCTATAGATAATTTTGCACATGGAGTAGAATCCATAGATATATCAGATTTCGAGTCGTATACTAGATCCTATTATTTGTAGCAACAAACAACCAATTACCCATACGAATACATATATAGATATGTGCATCTGAAGCATCTTTTGGTGGCTACTACCCTACGTAGCTCGGACCATCTTATGGATCGGGTTTTGACTCTTACGGGTCAAGTTTTGGGCCCTTTCACAGCCAACTTATTAGCCAGAGAATACCTCTCAGAGTCAGAGCTTCAACGAGAGATACCTCTCAGAGTCAAAGTTTCAGCGAGAGATCTAAGAGTGCTTATAATCCGGAGCGCGTTCCTTATAGGATGAACATACAATACTACGCCGCTTGGTTAGAGGGGTGGGCTGATCTACCTTTTGACTATACTAATGATCCAAATATCTACGAGAGACATTGCTACTCGACAAAATTTTAGATATCAATGTATATGTTATCCTTTAAATATATGTAATTGATTATATTATTTTATATTTTTTACCTTACGATATGATTTGAAGATATTTTATGTTGCTTCTTATAGCATGCAACATTTCACTAATCATTTTATATTTTGTCTTATTTTAAAATAACAAGATGCAAGATTTAGATTAAATTGAAATTATAGAAACATCAAAAAATATCAAAAAATATCAAATTAAACTTAAAATCATTAAAAAAAGTTTAAAAAATTGATTACTAATTAAATCAACTTGAATTTTTTTTTTAAAAAAAATGGTGTGCCGATTCCGAACCAGCATGCCTAAACGTACTATGTCAGTATGGTACCGAACTAATACCATATCATCCTGTCCGCCAATCGGTACTGATTTGGCGAACATTGATTTGGGGCCTTTGTACCCTTCAATAGTAACTAGGCATTTGTTAATATGGATTCAGCTCTGCTCAATTATTTCTCCCAATGATGATGACGGTGACTACTAGGTATTTATATGCATATGTTTAGTTCAGTTTTTTCTTGATTGCAAATCAGACTGTTATATACTTAAATATGATGAAATGATGTTCCTGTTTTTATGTGTTCATTGTTGAAATCAACAGTCCATGTGGATTTACTTTTTCCATTTATATCGGCGAACAATCCTTTGGGGTCGAATACGCTTTTTTAAATTGGTGGACTAGTCTTCAGATTCTGAATGTCTCATCTGGATGTTCTTCTTATAGTATAATTCTATGATGAGTGCTGATTGTGCATTGATTTTGAAGCTCTAGAATAAACAAGTCTCCTTCAGCCACTAAAAAGTAGTAGGTTTCTGAGCGGTGTCTCCTGCAATGAATGCTTTGTAACTTTGTTCGCTCAAAAACTGTCGTCTATGTCAGCAAGCAAGGCTGAAATTTTAAAGGTATATCCTTCCAATCTCGCATTTTATCTACAAATATACTTTTGATTTGCCTCTTGCGATCTCATTAGGAAAAATGAAACTCTTCAGATTTAAATTGGATGGGAATGGATCTCCCATGCTCACCTACGATGATACTTGGGCGTTTGTTGAGTAAATCCCCGGATCTTGTTATGAGCTGTCATTTATGGGAACGGCCAACAATCACATGTACGAGGAAATAAAGGCGAGGAAGCCAGAGATGGATCAGCTCCACCTGAATTCTGAAGCTCAGGGATAAGAGCAGCAGAAACTTGAGAAAGAGGAATAGATTGGCGCAGCTTTAAGTGCCTCTTTGGATGCCTACGTACGTTATCTATGAAAAAATTTTTATGAACATCAGAAACTTAGAGAGAGAGAGAGAGAGAGAGAGAGAGAGAGTGATCGGACAGAAGACTCTGATGAAACGGAGCAGCTCTAAGATCCCTCAGTCCCCACAAGAAAAAGGAATTCTTTGTTCTGTTTCACCCACAACAATGCAACATTAATGGATAATTCCAAGGATTCGTTATCTAGGCAACCAAACAGGATCTAAATCTCTGACCTGCCAAGCCATCCGGTCCATGTATTGGGACCACAACCTAACTTTGCAAATTAGATCAGTTTTGATCCTATCTAAAACTGATCAGGAGGCTGGAGGCCGCCTATTTTATCCCATCTCAAGTGCCCCTCGCCAGAGGAACAGCCCTCATGGTATCTCATAGGTTTGGGTTGCATCTTTCCCACGAAAGAATGAATCAACTGTCGGATCATGCCTTGTATAGATCTCAAAGCACTCTTTCATATGCCTGCACAGATTTTGTAGTTGCTATTGCGCGATCCAATAGCGGTTATTGCGGTAAAAAAGGTGAATCATTCTTTTGTGCAAAACATACAACCAGAACCCATATCACATTATTCATTCGGAGAAAATTAAAAAAGAGGATATACGTAGTAAACAAAATGAGAAGATTAACCATTAAATGCCAGGACAGGAGGCCTCACTAGAAATACTCTGCCATGGCCCCACACAGAGCACGACTCTGGTAGGAGATTCTCCAGTCATCAGATGGTACGCCTTGTCAATCTAAGAATAACAAGATGGCTATTTTAGTCCAACTCATCCATGCATAACCCTGTCGTGATGTCAGCCTTCACATATGATAACTTGAGCTTCTGGCTTAAAGCATGCAAATGGTTTATATATATATATATATATAAATAAAGCACTAGCAAAAAACAAATGAAACAGAAGATAAACACCCTGATATCAATATTTCTACTCCATCGTTTTCAAAGAAAAAGAAGAAGAAGAAGTTTGTAGACATTTGGACTAGACCCTGGAGAAGGTACTGCAATTCTAGGATTATTTTAGAGCGTAAAAAGATTCTGTGCACGGGGAGGCACTCTCTAAGCTGCCTCCAGATGGATGAAGATCTGATTCCTCACTTTCGGATGAGGTTTAGGAGGGAATAGCCCATGCTTTGCAAATTGGGCACCTATTCTTCCGCCCAAGCCACTGATGGATGCAGGCCACATGGTAGTGATGCTCGCATGGCAATTTGCCCACCTCATCTCCAGTGACATACTCTTCCTGAGAGGAAAACAGCAAATCATCCAAGTTAGAGAAGAGATACTGCAGCATTCTATTACTCAAGATCCACCTAAATACTGATAAAATGAAATTAAAAAAAAAAAAATCAAACATACTGTTTTGTGAGAGTGCTCGTTTGATCTGCTTAAGTTTTTGTGAGGTATATATGGCTATGCATCATGCAATATGATCATGCACTATGAACCCACTTACCACAAACGTATGGGCTGCAATCTACCCACTATCAGTGTGCCTGTCATAGCAAATGGGCACAATCTGGTTTTAATTAAAGATCAACTAGAAGGCATGTCCATAGTTGTGATGCTAAGGTAAGGATAAACTGAAAGCTAGTATCGCATGGGGTCACACAGAATGACAGAGCTCCACAAAGTTCAGACATCAGTCAGTTGATGAATGAAGCACCAAATGCCGGGGCTGATCTGGAATGTATCAATGCAGACATTGTGGTATCAATTCATATCGAAGGAATAACCTTCATGACTTTGTGATGAACATCAGGCATATCAAATGAGCTAAAGTTGGAAACCATAAAATGACTTGCCCACTGTTTGTTGAAATATGAAGCTGAAGGAGCTTTTACAATATTAGAATTCCATAACAATATTTCTACATCAAAAATTAATTTCATAGCATGTCAGTGAGCAGCATGTAAGTACCAGGCATATACTGCATTTGGTATCATCACCAGAACCAGTGATTCCAGAGACCTCAGAAGCAGGAGTGTATGTGCTTCTCTTGACACATCCTGACATTTGGTCCTTTGAAAGCCCTGTGCTTACAGTTCCCATTTTCTCCTCCAGGGCTAACAGTTCCTGTTCACCAAGCATTATTGAGCTTCTCAGGTATATACAGGTTAAACGAAAATAAAAGTTAAAGTAACATTCCAAAACTTAAGGACAACCTTATACAAAGCATTAATATCATAACATATATATGGGTCAATAAAAACATGAAATTTCCCCCTTGTTGAAAGCCTCCATGAACTAAACCTATCTCTTTGGTAAATGGAAAGAACCATATGGATTATATAGAATAATGACTATTCTATGGTTTTGCTATCCAAAACGTGTGCATGTTTTTTGACTGTTAAATACACTTTTTAGGCAGAAAAGAAAAAGAAAGGACATGCCAAAAAAGAAAAGAACTGATCGGTCATGTGTTAGAGAAAGGATTGATTCTCAGTAAGAAAATAGAAAGGAACTAATTTCACTAGTTACTACTCTTTACAAAAGATTTTCCCAGGAAAAATGAACAGGAAACACGCACGCACATGCACACATATGGGGCAAAAAAGCTAAGAGCCTAAAGTTCTTTATTGAAGTGACACATGGCTACAAGATTCATGTCTGAACTCCAGATGCCATTGGCTGATAAAGAATGTACCTCATAGGACATATTATCAATGTCCATTCTCATGTCCCGGTGCCGATCATGGAAGCCCAGGCCTCCTGAAAATAGATCTGTCTCCAGCATCGATAATTGCTGCAAGAGAATAAAGCCTCTTTTAGTTAATTTAGTTAACAAACAAAAATAAGATGTGAGGAATTAGAACACAGATTGACAACCTCATATGTTAACTCCTCGTCTCGTTGGATCCTGTGTAAAGCCAACAATACCTGCAATGTTTATGTGTCATAAGAGTCATGCTTCGAATTCAAATTCTCAGACTCCATTGTATAGTCCGTACACAATTACTGCATACATAGCAAATTTGAAAAACTAATTTAATCTTCACTCAACATGAAAAAGAAAAACGATTTTATCCATGAATCCTTTCTGAAAGAATTTTGGTTGGAAAAAAAATATATTGATTCCATCTAATAACCGTGCACAACTAAAGTATATGGCAAGGTATGGCTGTTCCAGAACTGGGAAAAGACCTCTTCAATTCTGTCCCTGTTGGTGGATCTGTAGCCATCTCTATCTCCCAAAGAGTCTTCAATTCTGTCCATGTTGATGGATCTGTAGCCATCTCTATCTCCCAAAGAGTCATGGAGAGCATGCATGCTGCTATCTTCAGGACAAGAAACCATTCTATTTCGAGCAGCCCTGCTACTTGAACCTGAACGTCCAGATGAATTAAGCAAGACATGTGGCAACTCTATGGAAGACGATCGTGATGAGCTTTCTGGAACAGCATCTGAGATAGAAACTTGATTCTGCTGCGGGTGAGCAATCACAATAGGCTCATGTACCCCTTGCTCAGATAGAATTGTTCTAGCATCCCCAGTAGAAGCTCGACAGGTTCTAACTGAAACGGCATCATCCCTGGTGGTAGGTTGGCTCCTGATCGGTAACAAAATTTGTCGATGCATTAGATGTTCTGGAAGAGATTGACTTAAGCCAGAAATGCCTGTAGGTGTAGAACATGCATGTCTTCCAGTTGAGGGGCCAATTGTGCCCTTGCCTTTGGCAGCAGAATTCTCTCCACCAGAAGGTCTCTTGCCGACTGCATCAATCTGCCTATTGTGACTGAAGTCAGAGGACGAAGGACCTGATGGAAGAACACCTGACGACACCGATGTGTTTGTAGATACCTGTTCAAGAATCGGCAACTCAAGTTCCTCCGAATCTGGGAATAACGTCTGAATGCCAACTTTCATGGGATTGGATTCTGAAAATTCTGCATCATCTATCTCTTGTGATTTGATATCTAATTCTTCTATGAAATGCTGCATATTGTTGCACTCTGAATCTTCAATATTCGCCTGGCTGTTACTGCTTTCTGCTATAGCCTTCTCTCGCTGTAATGTTTGCTTCTGCCGTTCCTGGAAAGACTTTGGACAGCCACTGTATGAAGATAATGATCTAGAAGAGTTTCCTGCAACAGTCTTACTGCTCATAGAGCGAAGAGCAGCCTTTACATATTTGGCTTTTCCTAGGTCACCAATTTGGGCCCCTTTTGTGGAATTAAGCCTGGTGCTGCATTCTAATCTGTTGCAATACTGAATGCTTCTATCCTCATGGTTTTGATCTCTAAAAACAATGCCGGACCCTTTACTAGAAAAACCACGCCCTCCGGCGGCTTTCTTACCCACATATTCATCCATTGGAAAATTAAAATTTGGAGATAAGTGTTGCAAATTTCAATACTCCTGCACAGGGTGGTTCCTCAGATCTGCAGATGGCAATTCAAAGACATGAAGAAATAGCGAAAACGGAAATTTCTAATTATGCAAGAAAAATAGTACCAATAAAGAAAATAAAATACAAGTAGGAGCACATAGCGGTATTGCAAAAAACATGAACTCTGTGTCCAATAGGCAATAGGGTAAAGGTAGAGAGTCACATTTTGCAACCAATAATCAGAAGTGAGGACCCTACAACGAGCAAATGTCTCATAAGAAAACAGTGCCTGCAAATGAGGGAAAAGAGGGAAAAAACTAGAAAAGCGGTAGTTAAAAGGGAGAAGTGGAACCCAGAAAAAAAAAAAGATCAATAAATTTACATAAAATATTTGAAAATAAAATAAATAAACAAAGCAATCATATCTTCTATTTTATGTTTTGCACCTGAAGCATAAATCGCACAAAAAAATAGCATAAATCTTGCGAGCAGAAGTTGATCTAATACATTGCATAGTGAAGTCAAATCTCCTGCCCCCAAAAGTCCTACATAGACTGATATATCTAATATGATACAGTGGTACAGACTATTCATCTTACAGCTTCGTGGCATATGCAAATGGTGAGGCAGGAGAATTTTGATAATTGAAAAAAAGACCAAGGCGGTTGAGAAAATAGGATAAAGTAAACAAATTCAATTGGGATGTACAACCAAAACTATAGTATTCATTGGCAAACTATATGCGATAGGATACATAGATTTCAAGCTTGTGAGACCAAACAAACATTTAAAAAAATATTCATTGTACTTTCTTGAAATCTGAAGACTTTCAGATCTCGAAAACATGCCAGATGATGACATGATGCATCCCACTCGTACATGTATCAAACATGCATGATTAAGAAAAGGAAGCATTTCGTGCCTTATTGTTGCAATGCTAAATTTATTTGCAGCAGTTTCTACATTTCTACTGGGTATCACTGTAATTGTTAATACTTTGACGCCTTGCCCTCATCTCAGCTTTGTGCGCTAATGCCAGTGAAAAAAAAATACAGATCTTCTCTGGACAGCGGCAGATCATCAAGAAAACACAGCACTGAGATACCCAGATGACGGAACAGTGTGAAATTTCTTATGGAGATGAAACATAATTTCAAGGAAAAATATGTAAAGGCTGAACCCCAATCTGCATGCGTTCACTTGGCATAGTATTTGCACTCCTATAAGCAAAAAATCTATATTAACCTACAATACAGCAGACAGAGCATAATATATCGAGATAACAATACCTGACAAAGGTGAAAAAATACAGAGCCATAAATAAAAAAGGAACAAAATTTAAGTCTCTAAAGGAGCTCACATATCTGATCTTGTACCATCATGACAGAAACATGACTCTAATTCAGGGTAACGTTGGGATGGTTTCTTTGATTCTTTTCCAAGATGCCAACAACTCGGAGATCAGAATCTTTGATCAAGCAATGAAAAAACTTATCCAAAAAGCCATACATCTCAAAGAATCAGCTAGAATGCTACAACATGAACATATCCAGAAGGTCATGCATCTCAATTCTCAAAGAATCAAAACTCCCCTTCCTCAGTTGTTCATGGATGATCGACAAACAGAACAGATTGAAAAAAAAAAACGTCTTTTTTTAGAAATCAAACTCCAGTAACGATGAAGAAAGATCATCAACTCACGGAGAAGAGGAAACAAAACAAAATCCAATAAGGTTATAAACCAAAAAAACATAAAATGGAACAAAAACCATCAAAGTCGGACAAATATCCAATCATCCACAAAAGGGAAAGCCATATTACATGACAGATGCCTGAGAAAAACAATGCAACCCAAAGCTCTGATCTGTTCAAAAAGGTGAGACTCCCATATTTAGCAGAGCTTTGAGCTATTCTCACTACAGCCACTGTCACACGTCATATATTCGATCAAAAAGGTCGCGATTTGAGGCGAAGAAAACGTTCTAAGCATCAAAATTCCACATGGCCTGACCCAAAGATCCGACCTTTCAAACAGAAACTGGAATTTTTCAGATAGTAGAGATCAAAAACCGATCAAATGGAATGAAAAAAGAAGAATAATACCGCCTTTTTGCCACATATCTTCCGGTGGCGGCGTTTTCGACACGCAGGAGGAGAGCCCGAACCCATCGCTACGCAAAGAGAGAGATGAGGCGAAACGTGCCGAGCGAATGCGATCCGACGCTTAAATAGTTCCCCCACCCAGCAAAGTCCAAGGGGGCCAAAACTGAACACCAGAGATATCGAATCCCAGCCGTACGATCTGAACCGAGATTGAGGGAGTTAAGGACCGGGATTCCTGGGGTTGTTAGCCCACGCTTTCGCGGACTGCACCAACGGGATCTTCTACTCTCCTTCTATCACGCAGTTTTTTTTTTTGGTACTGATTCTATCTCGTATTTACTTCCCTCTTTTTATCATCTCAGATAACTAAAAATCGAATTTTTTTCACCTTTTTATCTTCTTTTTTTTGGTACGAATCAATTTTTTCCTCTTTTTAATATTGCATCTGCCCTTTCTGAACTACTTCGGAACTTGGTTGGAAAAGATCGAATTTTTATAATTTTCGGACGAAAAAAGTCAAGTTCTGGGGCGGGCGGAAAGAAAAAAGATCCAATTTTGACACTATTTTCACCTACTAAACGTGATTTGATCACACGGGTTCCGCTCCAGAAACAAGCCAGCTAAAAATCTTTGCCTCGCTTCTTCAGGAAACGTCCAAAATTTCCTTCTCTGTTTCTTTCAGGGTGCGCCGGTGAGGGTATCGAATGAGAGAAAGAAGGGGGTGCGAAAACGAAAAGTTCGATAAGAAATTTTCGAATGGAATGGAATGGAATCATTAAAATGGACAAAAGAGAAGGGAATCAATCCAGCGAGCTTTCTTTCTTGGTTCTTCTTCCTTAATTGCTGCTACCAGAACCACGATGTAATAGGAGCGAATTAGGGTTCTTTCACCGATTCGTTTCGATCTCCCCTTCTTTTTCGTAAAAAAACCCAAAAAGAAACCAAAGGCGTCGGGCTTTGCCCCGTTGCTGCTTCATGCCGCCGGCCTCTCTTCTTCCCCCCTCTCTCCCGAGAGAAGGCTATTCCACCCTCCCCTATTTTGGGTTCAGTGGGGTCTCTTCCGTTGACCTCGTGCAAAAGGGTCCACGATCATGATGTGTGTTGACCGATTATTAGTCATTTGATATATTATTTGTATTTTAAGTCAATTCTTGTTTGATAATTTAATTAGTAAGATTATTCAGATTGGCTCTTTGCACATATGCTGTCATTGAGCAATCTTGTCCTTCCTCCATCCTTTTTTTTTATGATTATTCGTTATCATCCTAAATTTTAAGGTAATATTCTCTTATTATTTAGCTTCTGGAGAAGGGGAAAGAACAAAAAAAAAAAAAAAGATAAAATGGAAACATGACCTCTTAATTTGATGATTTGAAATTTGATTTAAAATAGTTTATCAGAAATATGAGGAGATGTTTTGGCATATGGCACACTTTTCTTTTATTCTATGAACTCCTTTAAGTGTAGATTGACTGCATTATTAATTACTAGCATCGTAGTACAAATCACTATCCGTCTGTGCTTGGAGCTACATTTACTCTAGCAATGAGAATATATCAAAGATAGAAAGAAGTGAATAAAATTATTTCACTAGAATAGTTGTGGTGATAATAAAAAAGCATGAGCTTTTTCAAACTAATCTTGCATGATATTTTCCTTTCGGGATCCAAGCAAATTTTGCACATCAACAGTATTTACTTAAAGATATAAAGCCAAAATCTAAGTTATTGATTTCAACTAGAATACACTATGTTCAAGCCAACACTGTTATTGGTTACAACTCCCTGTTTACAAATATATTGATTATGAGAAACCAGACATTTGTGTAGGGTTTTGTCCCTCCAGTGCATTTCAAAAGAAATTAAAAAAACAAACCATTTCTGAGGTGAATGTGACATGATCAAGATGATAAGGCACGCAAATGCAAGCAACTTGACAAGTGCACAATTTTCAAAGACTATTTCCCACTACTTCCTCTTGCATTAGTTTATTCTAGCTATAAGAAATCTAGCCCATGACTTCTCCAAGAAGAGATCTGTTAGATGGTATGAGTCAACTAAAACACCTGCTACCGACCAAAATGATTGGCAAACTAAATATACTGCATAGTTTGGTGGACTGCAGCATCATCATAAATGTGGAGATAATTTCATTACTCATGTGCGATATGGGATTTATATATTCTTGAAGTAATTAATAGGATGAAATATGAATAAGGTGAAAAGGTTAAAACTCTCATCCCAATACAGATTTCTTTTTAATTCTTCTATTTAACATGGTACTGGTACACAAAGGCAAGATATAAAATTTATCCTGTAAAAGGACTCATAATCCTTGTAAATTACATCAATTCTCTCTTGCCATTACTCATATGTAGAGAATTGGCAAGGGAGAGACAGGTGGGACATATGGCATTACTAATAAATGGACAACATCTCCCATGGGCTAGCTGATTAAAGAAACCATTAGCCAAGTCTAATCCATCCATAAACTAAAGCATGTCATTAGCCTTTCTCTTTGTCCAGTATCCACCTGCCCCTTCTTTTGTCTTCTCCTCTTCATGCTTCTATTTGTATTCTTTTCCGAAGTGCCTTCTTCTCAAAGCAGGCATCTCCTCTTGGTGGGGCATAATTTTTTTCCGAAGAAAACGGGAAAAAAAGGGGATGATGATTACTTGAAAAAAAGAGACCATCAGCTTTGAGCTATTTCTTTTCTTTGAAAAGCTGGAGGAATTTTTGCCAGAAGGCTACTTTAACTGCTTTCCTCCGGGTATAATATTGAAGTGGAGGACGTAAGAAAGAAATAGCATTTCAGTATTGGAACAGTTTGGAGTATTCCGTCCTGTATGTCAAGGATGGTAAGCCTATGATATTTTTCTAGAATTAATTACTAGGGTCCTATAATACATGTAGTTTCTTTTTTTTTTTTGCTTTGGTACATGTAGTTTCTATGCAGGCATAAGTAAGGAGGGAATTTAAGATCATAAATTATTCTTGTATTAGACACAAAACATCCTGAGGTGACGTGTGTTTGAGCGAGATTTCAGAAGCCAACATAGGGTTTGAATATAGTAATCTTATGAAATCTTGTGTATATTAAAATATTGGATTCATAACATAGAATCTCGTTATCATAGATTTCAAAATAATTAAGAATCTTAGCTGATTACATCTCGGAATCGACCACGGATAATGTGGCAGACCAACCAGTGAAAGCTCGTCGTGAAACCTCCGACTAACCAGTCAAAGCCCACTACATAGTCAATCCTAACGGCATGGAGAGTCCCTCAAATTTTAAATTCCTCCTTCAACTGCAATAGCTCGGCCATGATCGCGAACAGTTTTCATAACCGTGTAATAAATGAGCGAGATACGGGTGCAAAATGCTTGCGCATGTTCTTTGACATGCGCAATTGGTTACCAAAAACGGCCAATCTACATGTTCGATTTCTTAGCAATTGATGCCGACTTTCACCTATATAAACAACTCATGCACGATCCTTCAAGTAAGTGCTCTTTAATAATCTCGAACCACCATGCTGCAACTCTCACAATACCTTTGTTGTTTTATGAGAATTTGTCTTACTTAGAGGTGCAAATGGATCAGGTCGAGTTGGGTCATGAGTGACTCCGACCCAACCTGGTTTCCTGCTCAGGTCCTAATTTTGGACCTAGATCCCACCTGATAGAAGACCGGGTTGGGTCGAGTCTACCGCTATAATTTTTGACCCAATGGATCATTCAGGTCGAGTCGGGTCCATGTATAACCCAGATCCAACCCAAAAAATTTAAGTGTGAATCGGGTCCGGTTCGGGACAACCCATCTATGGCTTCAGAACTTGTGTTTGCACCCCCACAGGCTACAACCCACAGGCCCGAATAATTTTACAGATTCGGGTCGAGTCGAGTCGGGTCGTAGGATTGAAAATCCAAAATTATCCAAATTTCAAATTAGTTGGGTCGGGTCGTAGGATTGAAAACCCAAAATTATCCAAATTTTAAATTGGTCAGGTTGGGTCGGGTCGGGTTTGAATTCAGTAAACGCAGACCCGACCCGAAAAATAGAGCATATCTAATTTTATGACTCAACCCGGTCTCACGGGTCCTCCAAAATTGGTTGGATCGGGTCGGGTCGGGTCATCGGTCAACCCGACCTATTTACAGCCTTAATCTTACTTAAGCATTGGAGGGTCCTATCTGGACGCTTTCCAATAAGAAGATTTTTCTATCTTTACCGTTCTAGGTCATATCCATCATCGAAACGAAGGTCCAAGCAAGTTCTTCGCCATTCAACACCACCATGGGAGCGACCAACATCAGAGCCATCATCACCTGAGTGCAGCATCCATTGAACCATAGTCGTGGAGACAGATTGTGATCCTCGACAGACCTTTATGGTCAGAACAACCAACTATCCAAGCACTCTAGCAGCCCAGCCAGCTCGACATCATAGTTGGACCGATTTCCAACAGCAACACTGCCTATTGTGATTACCATCCATTATAAATTTTCTCCCCTTTCCCATATTGGAGGAGGTCATATTGCAAATTGGTTTAGCCTGGTGGAGTTGGAGAATGCCATCGCAGTTGAGAGGATAGGTTTGGATGCATGTAGTTTCAGTCATAGCCATGAGATATAATTAAATTCTAATATCATTTCCCTTTCAAAGTTCAAGTTTAGATCCCAAGACCCTCGACACAGATAAGGGTGCAAACGGGGTAGGTTTGAATTAACAAGTGTCACAACTGAATTTAACTTGACCAATACAATCAATCAAAATTCATGAGTCAGTTAAGTTCAGAAATGAGACATGATCCTAGCTAGGTAAACATTAAATTAACTCAAGACTCAAAAATGATTACCGGACTTGCTTGTTCTAGCACATTAAACTTATGCGTAAGCCAAAAGAGAACCAACCTTATTCGCCCCAACAATGACTAGGTTGGGCCAGTTTCTAAATCCTAAGCATGAAGCTAGTTCGGTCACGACCCAACCTAGTCACATCCTGAGGCATATCATGATATGTTATGAGTAAATAAAAGTTTTAGTGTCCAGCGAATTGAAAATTATATCCCCAGTGAGGGCTCGTGAGATACTTTCTCTGATAGCGCAAAAGTGGTTTGAGGAAAGGATGAAGGCCATCGTTGAGCCTAACTTGTTTCTCTCTTTTTTTTCTTTTTTCTTTATTATAAATAATAGTCGAGGTCCTTCTCATATGTGACTCGAGGTTTATAGACTTATAGCTAGGGCGACAAATGTGATTATCTCCATCTATGTGCAAAAAGGTGACTTTATTCTATGGGGCCATCTGATGTATTGTTTTCATGCTGGTATCGTGCAAGTGGGACTATTAAAAATGAGTCCAAGCTTCTTTACCAAAAAATGAGTCTAAAATTATTGAACTCGATTCAACCCATCCAAACACGAAGTTGGAAGCCATAACGGTCGTGACTTGGATTGGAGAGAAAACTAAAACTAAGCTTAAACAAGATCCTACAGGAAATAGATTTATCTAGCTTGCAAATTTAGGTTCAATACTTATTTTTACATTGCCAACCCTCTCGTTGTAAGGATCTATGCAGGTGTATATTTAGTCTTATATCGGCTATTCGCCGGAAAGATTTTGAGTACTTATATGGAACTAAAAAATCCAAAAAATACTTTGCAGCTAGCTATTGCAGATGGGGTCCTGGCTTGTTAGAAATGATATTAGAGCAGATCCGGCTCATAGCCTATATAAACTAGCTAGGAGACACTGCAGCACGGGTTCATTAAGCCTGACTATAGGCCGATCGTAATACTTGTGATTAGAGCAGAATTGTTTTATTCCTTTGGAATTAGTTTTTGGTCCCTAAGATTTTCCATTTATTTTCTTTAATAAACATTCGAAAAAGATACTTTATAATATTAATCTGTGGATCCTCCCTGTGGCATTGTATTTGGCAGTGACCGCTTGAGGTGGTTGCCATCAAACATTTCTTTGCAGTTGCCGTGGGAATTAATCCATTTCTCTCAATTGGCCAATGAAGGGCAGACCAAGTCCACTTTTATTTATACAAAATTTAAACAATATCCTAAGGATGCTCGTGAACTGATTACTTCGCGTATAAAATAACTAAATAAGGATATCTAGCATCTATCATCAATTTGTTTGTCCATATTTTCTCTTTCCAGTAAAATGGGGAAAATGCATCAACTTTTATTCTGAAATATATAAATTAATTCACTTTCACCGGCCAAAAAGGAAGAATCCGAATCCATAATATAGTATTAAGTAGTGTTAGTTTCTTGTTGCTCATTTCCTTCATAAATCTAATCATCGGTCCATACTTGGTGGTCAAAGTTAGCTCTACTAATCCAAGAAAAAAGGTATTCACTGCACATAACTAGAAAATACATTATATATTATTGCACAAATCCACTTAATTAATGTGGCACTATTTTATCTTTCATACTAGATCATGTTTGTTAGTGAAGCCGTTTGTATCCTAATACTAACAAGCAGAGACACATAGCATCCACAAAGTTACCCATGATGTCACATATCTTGAAATTCAGCACCTATTAGTTGCTAACAGTTTATCATTATCTGTAAGCATGTAGCATCAAAAACTAGAGTCGTATACTAACTAGTTGACATTAAATAAATCAAATATTAGTTTGGTTCACAAAGATACTGTAATTAGGTAAGTTTTTTTAAGTGAAATTTTCTTTTATTTGCATAAACCTTGTAGATATATAACGTAAATCAAATATTGTCTCCATGCTTGGTTCCCGTGTCTTTCCAATCTGTTTCTAACTTTTTTATGGTGGATTGCGTGCTTAGTATTTGCACTACTTCTTGACCCATACCTAGCTTGACCCATTTGGTCACTAGTTGTTTTACAAAGTATTCTTTTACTAAACTTGGGCCTCGTCGTCATCTTCCATCCAACCAATAAAAAAAATCTTTAGTTGCTTTTACCGCATTCATGTTTTTTCTCAGTTGTCTACTACTTCACTCCACACCAATCGATGATTCTAATAATCTTGTCACTAAAATATTCGGTTGTTCCAGCCCTCGTAGGCCAGAGAGGTCTGTGATGGTCGGGATTGTGATGTGAAATAATGGGGTAGGAAAGAAGTAAGAAATAGAGAGGTGGTCTTGGTGATCACGTTCATGGCAACGGTGTTGGGGATGACCCGAGAGGTCTTCTTCTGCCGGAACAGCAACTGGACGACGTGGTGGTAGGTGCAGGAGATCAGGAGTTTGTCGAACCGCCGATGGATGGTGGTAAGGAGCATGGAGTGTACATGGAGGTCAGGGAGGCTGGCGACGGCGATGTCGCCGGAGAAGGGACGATGGCACCGGTGCTGCGTCTTCTTGAATACGTGGAAGGCGCGGGAGAAGAGGTGGCGTCGAAGTGGATGGCGGCTGTGAAGAGGGGGAGGTCAGGGGGTAGGCAACGGCGAGGGTCAAATTAATCCCTACGACTCCCCCCTCGTCGGATCCCGCCACCTCCGCATGGAACCTCAGCACCACCATCGACGTACGTACGCCACCTCCTCCCCCTCCAGGTCCAGGAGCTCCCAGCGTGCCAGCCGCGCGCGCCGCCATCTCCTCCACCTCTAGCGCCGTCCCGCACCTTTTGTGAGAACAACTAACTCCACCAGCACCGGCCACATCTACCGCTGCTCCTTCACCGACAGATCCGCCATTACTTTGCTCCCTCCGGCATCCCGCCGTCGATCAACGGATCTACCAACTTTACCATCAGACAATTAATCTAAGACATTTGCTGGAAAAAAAAAAAGATTGATATTTTCTGGAGGAATATAATATCGATAAAATCTAAAATATGATATGGAAAAAAAAAGACTAAATATTTTTTGTACGACGTGATCATCACATCATCTAATAATTAAATCCAAGTTATGGCCTAATAGGATCCCTTCGGAGCAGTAATGGACCCAATCCAACTTCAGCTGCTTTAGCCAGGAGCTTGTTTCGGGCGTTTAACGCAGCTCTTTGCGACAAAATTTGCTGACAAGCCTCTATTAATTGATACCACTTTATCACCGCCAATGGGCAATGGAGATTGGAGGTGAAAGTATATTTCTGGAGCATATATATAGGCGATGGTTCATAGGCTCTCCCAAAGCTAAAAACTTGTAAGACGGCCACAAATGGGCATCGCGTGGATAGAATTCTTTATATTCCCACAAGAAAAAACTCCTAGAAGCTAGCTCTTGCTGCATTCCACCTTAATTTCCTCTTATTAATTTTTATTATGCTCGGTAGCATGTACACATCAAGCTTGAGGACGACTATACATTGGGGTATCCGGTCTTATTTCAGGTGGCCAAGTTGCTGGCTTACAGCTTGCAGTCCAGCTCCCTCGGTACATGGTTCAACGCCGCGGTCGTGTTCGATGGCGCCACGCGATCAGGTCCGGCCCGCCCGCACCGACACCCTCCCATCCGGCTGCTTCCTTTCTGGGGAATGACACGGCTCCAGCTCCGATCTTTGCAGTATCTCCCACATCACCTGAACATCTCGATACCCACAACTCTGGACATCGTTGTGAAGCTTTAGAATCCCACCTTCTGCCAATCCACACATTTAGCAAGAATTTGTTACATAAAATTGAAGCGATAAATTTGATGGGAAGAAATCAACGGCTTGTGATTCATTTAAGGGTGAAACATTTTTTTATCGGAATTAGTCGATCGATCGTGACCCCCGGAATTAGTTGAGAAGGGAGAAGAAAGGAAGAGCTAGGTGATCTCACCGTGTTTCCGGGCCCTCATGCGGGCGGCGACGGCGACGAGCGCTCGCTTCACCGGCACGAGCATCCGCTGCCACCACTCCATCGCCGGCCTCCCTCGCCGATCCGGACGCTCTCCCCCCGGGGTTGGGTAGGATTTGGTGCGGTGCGGCTTTAAAGGCCTCCCTCGGCGCCACCTAACGAGCCCGAGATGTCAACACGTTGCCTCGTGTCTCGCGTCCGGCTCCCGGTTTCCCTTCGGCTGCTGTAGTGCGAACAAGTGACCGCCACGTGGATGTTTCACTGCTTTCCGTTTGGCTGGAACGGGGACGCGAGGTGGTCCGAGCGCGTCCTGGGGCCACCCTGGATGCCAACGTCGAGGTACACGCGGGAGGACGCCTGCCACGTGTCGTATTGAGAGGAGCGTAGGACCGTAAGGTAAGCGTCCGAGCTGGGTTCCCACTTCCCATGGTGTCTCTCTGTTATATTCATGCGTTCCGAACGTAACACGAAGTCCTTTTCAATTGTAATCCTGACAAAAAGAATAAAAAAACCAGCCTGATATAATCTAACGGGAAGCCGTATTAGATAAACAACTCTGATTCCATCAACTTGGTTGATGGATTTTGAAAGGCCCTTCCGTAGAGACAGCAACCAAAAGGG